>JAVJIF010020204.1:0-76142 GCA_038442645.1 Agave tequilana | reverse complement strand
TTTTGATGCATTGTCAGTCACAATTTGAACCACATTTTCTGGCCCTACATCTCTAATTGCTTTATCAACAAATTGAAAGATGTAATTTGCATCATGTTTTTCTGCTGAAGCATCCTCTGAATGCAAGAAAGCTGTTCCAGCTGGACAGTGGGCAACGATGTTCATCAAACTCCTATTCTTTCGATCCGACCAAGCGTCGGTCATTAGTGTGCAACCACTAACAATACAACTCTTTTGAATGGTTTGAGATTGTTCTGTGTCTCTTCCACCTCTCTTTCGAGACAGTCTCACTAAGCTCATAAGGTGAGGGGGCCTCCAACATTTCACCAAATCTTCCAATACCTATCAACATTTGCTGGAATGAGGGAAGAGTGGCGGTATTGAAGGGAATCCCAGCTTCATAAAACCATTTACCAATGTATCTAATGGTGTCTTCTCTTCTCTTCTTTCTTTGCTTGGAATCCATTGTTGTTTGCTTAGTTTTAGCAAACCCCGCCGTCAACTCTTCTGGAGTTCGCTGAGTAAATCTATCCATCGGTCCTTTTGCTTTAATGGAGACGGATCCGAATTTGGTCCTTTGAGATGAAGGATCATTTGGATCCTGATAATCATATTCATCCTCCCCAATGCGCACGTCATCAGCTAGAGCTTGGAAACCGGCCGCCTTAGCTTGCTTTTTTGCATCGGCTTCCTTCAACAGTTCGAGCACCTTCATCTTCACATCATCGGGGACTTTCAAACATGGTGCACAATTACCTTGCCGTCCCGCAAGATGTGTTTCAAACGGCTTACTCCCCCTGACATAAATTGGTTGCAATATTTGCAACGCAATTGTTGTGTACTGGTACCAACTCTTATCGCATGGTCCCAGCATGGATCTTTCAATTAGATCCGCCTGTGACAGATTGTGCTTCACTAGATGCTGCGGAAGAAGACATTTTGATTTGCACTTCCTACCTTCAATAAGAACATTAAATACAATTAAACAATCAAAAGTGAACAAGATAATAAAAATGCTTACTTCAAACTTCAAACCTTTTAAATTACCAAGTAGATGGTGGTGTATATATTTTTTTTATTCTTATCTTATTTATTATCGCTCTCTGATATTTCTGTTACTTTACACTTCTAAACTTAACTTTTCTAATCTTTTTATTTATGTATTCCCGTATTGGACAGGTGCACGTGGATGTTATCATATTGATGAAGGCATGAAGCCAAGCAAATAACAAAGTTTTTGATGAAATCAAGCCAAGCAAATAACAATGATTATTGATTGTATTTTTTTATTTTTATTTATGTAAATATGTGTTATTGCATCTTATAAATTTTTATTTTTTATTTATGCAAATATGTATTATTTTTTATTTATGTAACAATGATAACAATCTATCGCATAGATATTAACAATAATGTAAACGCTAGAATGTTAATCAAGATTTAATCAAAAAATAAAAAATTAACTACTGCTTTCAAGTTTCAACCTTCCAGATTACTGCAAAGTGCAGAGTTGTAGCACTCTCTCTCTCTCGACATCTCTCTCTCAGTCTATCACATAAACATAGATATTAACAATAATGTAAACTATAAACGCTAGATTAACAACAAGACTTAATCAAAAAATAAACTACTGCTCAGTGCAGAGATTCGCAGCTCTATCTCTCTCTCACGATCTCTCTCTCTCACCCTCTGACTCTCCCTCTCTGCTCTCACTCTCTCGCTCCTCTCCCTCTCTGTTCTCTCTATCTCTCACCGCTGCTCTCTCTCTCTCTCGATTTCTCTCTCTCTCGCTGCTCTCTCTCTCTCACTCGCTGCTCTCTCTCTCTCAATTTCTCTGTCTCGCTCTCTGATCAGAGAGCGAGACAGAGAAATTGAGAGAGAGAGAGCGCGAGTGAGAGAGAGAGCAGCGAGAGAGAGAGAAATCGAGAGAGAGAGAGAGCAGCGGTGAGAGATAGAGAGAACAGAGAGGGAGACGAGCGAGAGTGAGAGCAGAAAGGGAGAGTCAGAGGGTGAGAGAGAGAGATCGTGAGAGAGAGAGAGAGCGCAGCTGCGCAGAGAGGGAGAGAGATCGACATCATTTAATAAAAGAAAATCAAAGAGAGATCGAGTGAGAGATTGAGAGAGATGTACCTGGCTTAGAGCTTCCTGTCGCCGCCGACGAGAACCGCCGAGAGAGATCAGAGAGCGAGAGCGAGACAGAGAGAGAGAGAGCTGCGAGTGAGAGAGAGTTGGAGGGTGAGAGAGATCGAGAGAGCAGGCTGCGAGCCTGCGATTGAGCGCTCAGAAGAAAAAAAAAAATTAACAGCGATCGAGTGAGAGATTGAGAGAGAGAGAACCTTCGAGACTTGGGCTTTGGTCTGTCGCCGACGAGGATCTGGGCTTTGGTCTGTCGCCGCCGCCGTGGAGAGCTGCTGCTGCGATCGCCTTCTTTTTCTCTGGACGAAGGCCAATCGTGCGCGGGGAGAGAGAGAGATCGAAATGAGAGGGGGAGAATTAGGGCACGCATGATTAAGGGGGGGGGTTAATGGGTTAATGGGAGAATTAATGGGCCGTAAAGCCCAATTGTGGGTTTTACCCGACCCAGAAGCAAAAAAAAAAATCAATTTCAATGTCGGCCGACACGGAGTCGGCCGACATTTCCGAAATCGGCCGAAATATCGGCCGATTTTGGGCAATTTCGAAATTCGACATTGAATTGAATGTCGTGTCGGCCACTCCTTGAAACCGAAATTTCGGCCGAAATTTCGACATTTCGGCCGACATTTGGAACACTGGTTCTACTTTATTTTAATTGTTTTATTTCATTTTGAATTTAGTCTATTTTGACTTTAATTGTTTTCTTTTTTTTGGTACCACATCGATTATATTCTGGGGCTTTTGTACAACCTATAAATAGACGTCAAGACTTCTCATATTGGCAGTCAATGGATGAAGATTTAGTTAAAAAAAAATCCGTTTTGATATTGATTTGATCTAATTGATTGAATCAATAGGGCGTGAAGCCTAAAACCGGGTTGCGATCTTTATTCACATCCCAAATCCAAATTTTAGCCTTTAAACCTACATTATTTTGGTATCAGAGCTAAATTCCTGCCCAAAAAGTTCAAAGACCTTGGCTCCCCCCCCTCCTAAAAAAAAAACAAAAACCTAGATCTAGATCTCCCCCTTCTTTCTCCAAAGTTTAGATTTCTTAGAATTCAAATATATATATAAAAAATCAAAAAAATTAACATAAAAGAAGGAAAAAGGAATAAAAAGAGAGATTTTTTTTTTTTACTGTTCATCGTCTTCTCCCCCACCCTCCAACCAAACCCTAACCCTGTTCCAGACCGCTGCCGCCTTCCCCCCGCCACCTCTCAAGTCTCCCTCGCCATCTTCTAGTGTAAAGAGCTCCGACCTCGTCGTTGCCTCCTCTTCATCGCCTTCGCCACGACTGCACTCTTCCCCCTTCATCTGGATCTCGTCCTCATCTTCACCATCGTCGTCGTCTTTGATCGCCACCTCAGATCTTCTCTTCAACCGCCACTGACGCCAGCACCAGACTCGTCTTCGATCAACACCGCCGACAGCACCAAACGCCTGACCCTTAGCCGCCTCATATCTAGTCCCAAGTCACTCAACCTCGCCAACAATAACCAGATCACGTTAGCGCCGCCACACTACCTCTGACGACATCGACAACATCTTCCTCAGATCTCGACTGTGCTGCCACGCCACCGGCACCCGCCGTCTATGCCACTGCCCAACCTCCTCCCACTCCAGCTACTGCCCTGCCACCTGCTCTACCACGCCCTTATCCCCAGCACTCTTCGCGAGAGCGAGATCAAGAAGTGAACCCAGGTTCGTGATAGAATCCACCCGATCCGCTAGCATCCACCGACCCGGCCCGCAACAGAAATTGGATTAAGATTCGACCAGGTTTGGGTTTTCAACAAAGTACCTGACCCAAATCCGAATCCTGTAGCATTCCAATTCCGACCCACCTGCGCCTGCGACCTGAATCCACTCGTTAAAACCCAAGTTGACTCAGTGAGCAGAGGTGAGCTGACTCAGTCATGACTCAGTCCCGACTCAGCTGAAATTAGTTTAGAAGTCATTTCAAGCCCGTTTTGAGCCTAATTCAAGCCATTTTCGAAGCCATCTTCTTCTAATCACGTCCAGTCTGTGTTGCGGTTATTTCAGAGCTTTCCTGTAAGAATTCAAGCCACCAGTTGTGAAGAATCATTTAAAAACTCTTATAGGATTTGTATTTGAACGAGAACTACTCATCTCTTAAAGTGAAATCGTAATTTAACCTAATTTTTAACTGTTCATTTCTTACAAACTCTAGTGATTGTACACTTATTGTAGTTTCTTATGCATAATTGTCGGTATTTATTGATTTCATTTGTCAGTTACTTAACATCATCATTTAAGATTACATTTTCTTGCATACAAAGATTGAGCCTTTTAGGATTATAATTTTCATCATTTAGTGCATGCATTTAATTGTGTTTGAGTATAGAAATTTTGCAAAATCATCTGTTTGTTTGCATTCTTTTGTTTTGCAGTCTATTCTTGGTTAAGTTACAAATATGTCTGAATTTAACATGAGATTTTGATTTCCCCTAGAGTCATAAAACATGAACTCACATCACACTAGAGAATGTAATTACTATGATTGGCGTGTTGTTAGGAGAGAAGAAGTCCAATAAAAAGGCAGTGTAGCACCATCTGATTTTATGGTATGTATGACCCTCACAAATTTTGTGATTAGATAGCGCACCTGGACTATTATTTTGACTTATATAAATTTTTTTTGATGCACGTAAAGTCTAATTTATTTAGTAAAAACTAAAATTTTCAGCTTTAGATTATTGGACTACCGTAAAAAGACAACTAGAGAGAACATATTCCAGACATATAGAGATGTGAGATGAAATGAAAGAAAAGTTAAGAATTATTTTCTCTAAATTCCGAGATCTTAAAGAGTTGTTTTATCTACATCAGGAAGATTTGTCTCATACTGAGTATAGGCTTAAATTCGAGGAGCTTGTATTTGAATGTAGCTTTCAGATACACCATCTTTCTACTATATATATGATTTATAATGGTTTGAAACTTGATTTCAAATGAGAGTTGATCTTACATATTATGAATTTTGTAAAGAGCGTTTCGTCTAGCTTTAAAGCTAGAAAGTCCCTTAAAGCACCTTTAAATGAGAGATCCACTTTCAAAACCAGAAAGCAGTGTTATATGTGTGAGGGATATGGACACCATGCTTATAGTGCACCTCCATCAAGTGTTCTACGTGTGAGAGATATAGACACCTTACTTATGAGTCCCCTCGAGCAAGTATTCTAGGAGTGAAAATTTGAACATTACGATTATCAGTGCCTCTTGAAGAGTCAACATACTGATATTGTGTGTACTAATGACATTGATAATTCGAAAATTGTTGAAGATGTCCACATTCTTTCTGAGATTACTATTAATGTTGTTGATGATTTAATAAATCTAATACACCCATAGTTGATGAAATTCAGATTCATGAGGAGAGTGTTAATGACATTCAGAATGCATTAGTTGAGTCTAGCACACACATACCTGATGATATCGATATTTCAGAAGATGATAGTAATGATTTTGAATATGTATAAGTGGAGTCTAGTATGCCCGTACAGGTTGCTAGATGCTCACTTGTCATGCCTATAATAGAGGTTGGGATTGAGCATGAGACAGTTGATACTAGCGTCGTTGCATCTCGTAAGCCATCTAAGTTTTCTCGTGTAGATTGTAGTTATGTGGTTGCTTTTAATTTTTTCTCTTCTAGTGAGTTAGTAAAATTTTTTACTATGGTTCATAAGGTTAGGCGTAGTGTTTCTTTTTTTTTTTTTAGTGAATGTTTGGGTTATTTTCTAACTTTAATCATATTTCTGTTGGTCTTAGTGATGTTATACTGTTAGCGGTATCTGATGTATGTCCTCCTAAAAAACTATATATCTCTTTCTCATCTTTATTATCTAGTGAGTTTGTTGCATTGTACTTGCCTGAAATGCACGATAAGATTCATAAACAAATAATAATTTGCAATGATTATAAATTTATTGCTTATCTACCTAGTATTTTGCAAAAATTTGCAGTTAAAAATATGGTAATGGTTATGATTCACTTTGAGTCAGAAGTGTGAGTCAGTTGGATGCATACATGTCCTATCAGAGTTACTGGTGAGTTGAAATTCCCATGGGACCCTGGTATCAGTTTGATTTTTAGTGGAGCAAAGTCGACTCTTTCTGCTATATGTGCCTTTTCAGATTTACCATTGACCGCAGTTGATCCGTCACATAGACCAGACCTATCTCCACCACTTTGGCTCGAACTGGATGCACGACTGACAGTTCTCCGATCACCGCCATGGCCCGATTGAGATATTTCGTGTGGAATGCTCAATCTCGACAGCCACCCTGAGGAAATAATGAAGACATCACACCGTGTTGTATGCCATTAGTTCTACCTTATTTTAGTTGCTTTATTTCATTTTGAATTTAGTCTATTTTGAGTTTAGTTATTTTTTTAGTACGTCGGTTATGTTCTGAAATTGGACTTTTATAAAGCTTATAAATAGGCCTCAAGAATTTTCTTATTGGCAGCCAATGAATGAAGATTTAGTAGAAAAATCTAGTTTAAAATTGATTTGATTTAATTGATTGAATTAACGGTGGTGAAGTCTAGAAATAGTTGTGATCCGTGTTCATATCCCCAATTCAAACTTTGATCCCACATTAATAACATAACTAATCTCATTAAAATGAAAAACTTCATGGGCCACACAGCCAAAATTAATCTAAATTTTAAGTTCATAGTCTTCATTTCATCGGAATATATGTTTATATAGAGCGTCAGGGTTACATGTCTTAATTAGATACTATAAGTAAACATTAGAGTTAATATTATATTTAATGAATACTAGCATGTTTGCACACATTCTCTAAAGTTAGCAAAATTTTTTGATTATTTTCGAAAATAAATGTGACACTTCCAATTCTGCACGGACGAATATGAAATTCAATATAGTATGACAACTTCTACCAACATTATCGTGACTCCAAAATATTAATCAGGTGAAGGACCTACTGCCTTACAGCTAGATAGTTAGATACTAAATAACATACTATATTGCGAGTGTCATTGTAACACAGTAATAAAATCTATTTACAGTGAATCTACAAGTATGATGCTAATGAGTAAAGGAACTATGTGATACTATATTATGGTGCTAATGACTAACTACTAACAAGGAGGTAAAAAAATTCAACAAGTTCCAAAAAAACGTGAAGATTTAGATTCTTTTGCATCAACATTGCATGCTCATTCTTTTAGGTAAACTAATGAAAGGGTCAACAAATGCATATTAAATTTTCATCCCAAGTATAAAAGCTTATTTCAAACTACTAGTATTACAAGCAGAAAAGGCCTCTGCAAAAATTTTGGCAAAATGTCTTGAAGAAACAGTAGATAATCTAAATCTTACTGTTTTTTGACACATTACAGTTCAACCAGAACAAAATCACAGCAAGGCATAAATGGAGTTAAAAATATTAGAACTGCACTATGGCCATAAAAACATATAAAATAGGTCAAACATGTATGTTTTACTGCACAAATACCCAAAAACGATGAGTATCAATTGAAAGTAGAAAAACGGCAATTACATCTAATTTGTTTAATGGACAATGTATGATTAAAGAGCATCCTAACAGTAACGAACCAATTCAAAAGCTTAGGGGAAACATTAACATCGAATAAGTGATGACTTAAAATGGGACAGCTCAGGGGAAATTGTTGTTCAAACATCTAAATTATCGTTCATACATTGTCCATCAAACATCTAAATTGTTAGATGGACAATGTATGATTAAAGAACATCCTGAAAATTATGAACTTCAAAAGCTTAACGGAAACATTAACATTCAATAAGTGACACGACCTAAAATGAGAAAAGCAGCATCCTCCAAAAAACATGAGGCGCTGAGTCTTTACTTGATTTTATAATAAAAAAAACCTTTAAAAAATGTTCAGAATGAAAATCAGTAGTGACCAACAAGACATGTTATGCATACCCTTTCATTGGAGGATCAGGATCAATTGTTATGATCAAATTAAGTACTTGGTGAAATTTTAGCATCTGAAATTCAACATGATGCAACACTAGTTGTTCATTTATGACGGACCAGCAACAGCATCAGATTTTGGCTTGTCATTATCGTCAAGAAACTTGCCATCCTTTGGCACCAAGCACGGGATTCCATCCATTATCTGTAGTTGCAAAGTACTCATGTTAAACAAATAACTATTAAAGAGCCACATCAATTTTAGAAAAGAAATTGTGTGAAACTATCAAGATTTCACATTTCATCTGATTGTTTCTGCTGCCTTGTCTAATAGGACTTGTGGTTTAATAAAATAAGGTTACTGAAGAGTAGAATTATATTCTGGGAACTTCATTTGCCCTTTTGTTTTATCTAGTTTTTAACATGCAATAGAAATTTGAAAAGTCAAATTTCACTATTTTTGTTGTCCAAACTAGCTCAGTACCAAATTAACTTGTAAAGACAGTAATGAAGAAACTTATAGCTATTCTTGAAATTCTATTTTGCCAGAAATATCCCAAACTTTTGTGGTGTTGCCTCATCAGAGACCCTTCAAATTTATAATGCCAAACATCTCAAATCTTAATTCTATCAGCTGTTGGTTTCTCTTTTTTCTAGTTTCCCCACTCTGTCAGGGTCTTCTCTTTGAGCATAACTAATGTGATCAAGAGTCCTGCATTTACCTATTGATGCACTAATAAACTAAAGTGTGAAGTCTGTATTAAAGTAGTGATTTCCATATATTTACAGTAATTAGATACTGATTCATGTGAATACCATGAAGACCATATTCCACCTGATGCATGTACTTTAATTATGATCTTACAGCCTTCAAAACCTTTAATGCCATACAAAAATTGTTTTTTTACCAAGGGCAATAGAATGAATTAGACAACAAATGAAGTTTATGCACAACAGAAATAGTGGTTTTCAATTTTGTGTATAAACTAAAATCTCAATCTCAACCAAAGAACTTCACTCTTAATCCCTCAAAATAGTGCTTTACTGACAAAAGCAAGATCTAAAATATCAGACTCCGTCCATAATTTTTGTATTGGTATCAGAAGTTTCAACAGTTTCGAATTGAAGATACCTTAGAAAAAAATAAAATTAAGAGGATTGGCAACAACTTTATATGTGTTTTTTTAAATAATTGAAGAAATTGATGTTAGGTTTCAGTGAAACCTTGGACAATAGAATAATTAATGTGCCAACAATTTCCAAATAGGTGTGATAGTTGAACTAATAATCTAACTTATTGTGGGTCCTAGCCTTTGATATAAATTTTGATCTTGTTCCAATTTTTACAGAGGTTTTGTAGCACTTTGTTACTTTTCATGAATGGTTTGAAATCTCCGCATCGGTATTGGTATCGATCAATGGTTTTTAGTATCAATATAGGCAATATCGGCCCGATATGGCCCGATGTTATAGTCTTAAATTTTAATAGCATATCAGGTACCTAAAAATCCGATATGATATTTAAGATATATCCGGTCGATATTTGAAACCATACTTTCATGGTTGTGTCAATTTCATTCATAATTTCATGTAAATTTATAACGGATGATAGACTTTTTTTTTTTTGTTAATTTTCTACTTTTATCTTTTTTCAATTTTTATTAGCAATTCATCATTTTATAGTTATTTGTTATTAAGTATCATACTTAGTATTTGATGATATAATTTTTTTTATTTAATCTAATCTAATTTTAAAACATTGATTAGCATTTTTTTTAGCTTTTGTAGTTACTTTTTTATTAATTTTTTATGCTAGTTTACAATTTGAGGAGGATCGCCATGTCTAAGATTGTTGTAAAAGTTATGTTTTTCACATACTTGTGCTTAGATGCAAAATCTTTCCAGATAAGATAGGCTGTAGGTTCACGAGAGAAGTATATTACATACACAAACAAAGATGAAAATTCTAGGGTCCTTTTGTAAGGAAACATATAACCCAAACGAAGTAAGATCACATAAACTTATCCAACCTGACCAAAACCCATTCTTTCCTTGATGATCATCAAATTACGAAACATTTATCCAAAACAAACCAAAATCCAACCAACCTATTAAGTATTAACCAGTTGAGACATAACTTCCCTGTGCCGCTTCAATTCCCCGATGCAAACCCTATTCGTTGAGCTCGAACAGGGAATTCACAATTGAAGGTGATTCACTATTGTCTTCGGTGGGGGTAAACATTTCTCCCATCCTTCCCGTTTGTTTCCTTCCTTCTAGCTTCTTCCTAAGCCATCCTTTCTGTCTCTTGTCTTTTCTTTTTTATTTCCATAAGGTTTCAGCTGGTTTCAAGAAGTTGGGAACCAAGGAACTTATCAGTTTTGGCCAAATGCTATGATAGAAGGGCTGTTTGGAATCCACTCATGGTAATTTTGACATTACCACATTGAAGAAGAAAAGAACAAGATGTTCTACATCAAGATGGACACAAATATAGAGTTGACTCAGAGTAAGTCAATTGTCAAATTACTACAATGGAAGAAGAAAATAACAAGATGTTATGTGTCAAGATGGACAAAAATTGATTCACAGTAAGTTGGTTGTGATCTCATCTTTTGCTATAAGCACCCTGTTTTTAGCTAGAAATATTGCTTTAACCAAAAAAATATATGCATTTCGTTAAAAGTTTATGATTTTGACTCATTTAACTCCTAAGTAAAATGCACTGCTTTTAGTTCATTTTTCTAAAGCAATAAACTCCAAAATATTACTTCAAAGTAAAATAGATCACAATATACAACAACCTTCTTGACATATTTTTTTTCTCATTATGCAGAAAGAGATTGAAGAATATAGATTTTAAGAATATAGCCTCTACGGGAAAATAGCAAGGTGAAATGGAGATGAAATTAAACATAATGAAGTGGAGGAAAGTTATAAAGATGCAACAAAGGATTCACATGCCCAAATAATTCTCAAAAAGGGCGTATATTGTATTATACTTTGTAAGTACTTCCTGGATTCCTCCACTGACTCACTCTAGCAAATTTCCTCTATATATGTTTACAACTTATCTCAATTCAGTCTCATTTAGTTTCTATCCTATAGTCTCTCTTCAGAGGGATAACAAATAAAGACAAGCTTGGCTCCTTTGCCTTATAGTTTATGCTAATTAGATGATATTCGGAACTATTTCTATCTCCATGAAGTAGCTTCATGAAGAGAGCCTCAAGCAAAACTGCATCATTTAGGACATTAATTGCACATGAGAACCTAGCAAATCAAGCAGATATGTCTTATATATCCTCAGCAAATTATGTTGAAAATAATGGAGCATAATAAAAAGTACTAAGTTCGTCATCCTTTATTTCCTTAAACCATGTAAATCAATCAAGTACACTGTCAAAAATTACTTTTGACATAGCAAGTTAGCCTAAGTTTTCTTTCTGTTCAAAAGGCATCAGTACAACAAGGATTTGAGACATGGGAAAAACTCATATTAATATCATCAGGACCATAACCTCTAAGAACCACATACTTTCATATGGTCCTATGGGCTATGACGTTTAGAAACCCATGACTCTAAAATGATGATATCTTCTCCCTCATTCACCAGCGGTCGATAACGTCGAACCGGCACATGAAATATGTTTTTGACAGGTTCACTAGATCAAGCGATCACCACATGCATGATTAAATTGCTACTTCCCTCCAGCTTATTAACGTAGGTTGAGGGTATCAAACTGCCAAATTTCACGAGGACAAGAAATATAAAATCCTACATGATCATAGATCTAATCACATCTCCACCACAATAATGCAAACCCATGGATGTTCTCAATTTGCAATTGAATTGTGTCAGACGTTCATCTCACAAACTAATGTCTTAAAAAATATCAAAATTTTGTCAAATTGCTAAATTGCTATTGAAATTATTGGAGGGTGTGAATCATAATATTTGTTTTAGAAGAATTAGGTTACAATTCTAGCATTTGTGAAGTTCCGTCCACCTGCCGAAAATCTAGTAAACACTGGGGATAGCATAATCCGAGCGAATCAACTACTTTTTTCATTAGGGCATACGGCACGCAAAAACCACTAATAAATTGTACGTATGACAAGGCATCAACTTTCAAATTTCAAATGGAGTTCTCATTAGCATAGCACAACCCGAGTTTTCTGGTAAGTGTCAGGCAATTTGGGCAAGAACGTTAACAGAAAAATCGCATTTTTATATTAATATGAATATTACGTTTTCACAGTGCATACAGGTATTGGGAAATTTCCAATGTTTATAAAGTTTGGGATGGATGGGGACTTACAGGGAAGGAAACCCAATGGCATCACTGATCAGAGATTTCGATTCATGGCACAACCTGTTGAATCAAAAACAAAGGAAGAACCCCATTAATAACTCTTTCTTTGTTACAAATAAATTAGTTTATACTTTTAAACCAAAAAAGAGAGAAGAGTGAGTGAGAGAGAGAGAGAGAGAGAGAGAGAGAGAGAGAGAGGAGAAGAAGAAGAAGAAGAAGAAGAAGAAGAAACCTTAATGGTTGCTTAGAAAGAGGGCAGACCAAGATATCGAAGAGGGACTTGCTGATGAGGCTGCTGCCGCTGCTTCCTCTTACCATTTTTGGCCCTCTTTCGCTCTCTCTATGAAACCCACACTGGCAACAAGGGACAATATAGGGGCTTACTGGCCCGATCCGGATCCACATTTCACAATATTTTCGAATCAATCCGACATCAGTACCGGCCCAAGCCCAAGCCCAAGCCCAACCTACCCGCCCATGCTGCTGATCAACCCAAGCCGGCTCGAATTATTCTAGGCCCAAGGAAAAGATAGGAGAAGAATAACTCCTGTGGGTTTGATTGGGTTGGGCCGATAATTGATTAAGTCAATTAAATGAGGGTCAATTTCAGAAAACAATCATTGACTTTACCCAATGTCAGGACAAAAGTACAAAAAAACTACCATGAACTTCATAAAAACCCTCAAACTTTTCAAAACACTATCATGAAAAAGGCATAATTTATAGCAATTTATTGTAATTTTTAAAGTTTGTGTTATTTTTGAAATTTCTGTTAATTTTATGAAATTAAGTCATTAAATGATCGAAGAAAGCTTTTGCATGAGTATAACCATTAAAAGATTAATTTTTATCATCAAATCCGTGTCTCCGATGCTCACCTCGTTACTCGTTCACAGCGGTCACCGTGCCCAGAGCGCCATTCATCAGGGTGGGACCAATGGGTCCCACCTGGAGGCCCACTGGAATCAATGGCCCAGATGTGTGTGGTGACCACTGTGACGAAAAACACTGTGAGCAAAAAAAATTTCCTACGATGAGTAGATGAGTAGTCCTAAGCAAAGAAAAGAAAAATATAAATATCTATCTAGATAGAATAAGATAATACTTTAAATATGTCAACACAACAGGTTGGGCTCGGTTTAATAAATGTGAGAAGTCAAGTTGGCCCAATTTGCACTGAATTGACTCGCGCCAACATGGCTTCTGAAGGATTCTACTATGAGATTTGATGAAAGTAGGGGCCGGCTTCCAATATACACAGACCCTTGGAAACTTTGCGTAATTGGGCTATCAATTAAGTTGGGTGGCCGTTGGGATTTGGTAAAATTGATGGACTGGTCCTCTGCTGGTTTATGCACCCATATAAATGTTAGAGTTCAGTATACGATTCCGATTATTCCTCGGCTCTGATAATGACGTCATGGGCTTTGGGCCGAAACTTGGGAAGCAAACTTTAATTCAAAGCCTCGGTGACTTATATTAGCGAGCTTGATGCTAGTTACGGAATTGCCCCCTCAAACTTATATTGGTGGATATAAGTGGATATTATTTGTGACTTCGATCAAGTTCAAAGCCTACCCCAAATACTTGGGACAAATGGCTTAGTTGTTGTTGTTGTTGTTGATCGTCCTCTTGCGTCTGAATCTGATATAAAAATTGTGCCATCACTATTATGCAAGAGGCGCACACACGTACAGTCTAGTGTGAGCGAACGCCTACATTGGACTTTATAATATAATAAAATTATACATATAGTTTGTAATTGTTTTTGGCATATAATCTCTTCTTTTTTTAAAATTAGCTTTACTAGCATAAAAATACTTTTGAGCTCTATCTCAAGTGTTTACTTATAAATCTAAATAACTTGAGGTCACAAATTTAAGTCCTGATGGGTGCAAGATTATTTTTTACTTTTTTCCTATCTCTTGTCATATTACATTTACGTCACATTAAAATTCTTATTATATTTACATTTACACTTACACTGGAAAAATATCATGCATCCACCACTGCTGTTATGCAAAAACCTACTTTGATGAGTAAAGACACGGTGATCTCAAAATGTATGCACTGGTTGTGCTTCAAGCTGAAACTCGAGAGATTTTCTATTAGTGTTTGATTGAAGGGCCGATCTCAAGAATTTATTAGACATATCCAAAAGGAAAATTGTGATCAATTCCTATGGAAATATAGCCAGAAGGAACAAGCAATTAGTGAAGTTGTTAGAAACTCTTATCTTTAAATATTTTTATTCTATTATTAGATACTCTTATTTTTAGATACTCTTATCTTATCTTATCTTGCTACTTGTTTTTTTATCTATCTACTCTATATTGTATCTATATATATATTGATGTAATTGCTTTATGAATATACATACTGAAACTTCTTCTTCGCCAATTATTATGACATTACAGCCTCTCAAATCTTTTCTCTGCTGATCGAAGTTATCTCGGTGTTCTCGAGCCTGCGCTGGGCTGTACTCGCATAGCGTGTGCCTAGGGCCAGGCTGCGCTCGTATAGCGTGTGCCTAGCGTCGGGCCACTTCCGTCTTAGCCAAGACCGAGCCTATCCACCGATGTCAGCTCCACCATCACCTGAGTTCCTCCAACGTTGCATAATCCAATCTGAGCCCTCTTGGGCTTTCTCATCAATTTAGCCCTCTTGGGCTCTATTTTTATTACGCCTCGATCCCGCGGGTACGGAGACATTACTGCGACGAATATACACAAGGCCAAAATACCCACATATATACACTAAGCATCAGTACAGGTAAGAATAAGAGTACAGAAGCACCGTGATAATATACATTCCAGCAATAATAGCACAAGTACACAGTTATCACAGAGTATGATACAATATTCCAAGAATATTAGATCATCAAGAAGCGTCACGAGTAGCAAGATGAGAATCTCGCGAGCCGATCAAGGAGGGCTGGAAGAAAAGAGGGTCCAGACAGACAACAGCTAATCCACGCTTCTACTGCGCCACTCTGATCAGCTACAGAAGGGCCACCATGGTCCGGTCTCCTGAATCTGGATATGAAGGTCCAGGGTTATCAGAAAGCAACCAATGAGTACGTAAGATAAAGTCAGTTGGCGTGCTCAGGCAGTCACACATGCACATGATCAAGTGATATGGTTCAGACATACAGGTATAGGCAATAACCAGAAACATGAAGAGAAACCATGAAATCAACAGAGAACTAGGAATCAAGTTTGTTGGCCCAGAGGCCTTTCACCTTAGTTTTGATGATGACTAACTTATGAAGGTTAGTTTACTAATAATCTTGTGTTTACACAGTTTCAGTTATTGATCAAGATATTAGTAAGTGTTTAGCTTCAATAAAGGAGTTTTGGGAGCTAACTCATGTAGATTCAAGAGCTCGCGCGTCAAGATTGCATCTAGCACTCATATGGAGTCAAGCTCGTTGAATCGTGTTTGGATCGGGTCGTCTTGAAGATGAGGATCGACAAGAAGACTTCGGTTTGTGTTTAGATCAGTTTATTAAATGGTAGAATATATGTTTGAAGCTCAAAAATATACACACAAAAAAATGCACATTTTCAAAAGAATGATTTTTAACATATTTGATTTTTTATGCTTGTTCTATATTTTTTAAATATTTCTATTAATGTTTAGAACGTGTATCTTATGGATAATCATGTTTTCTATCTCTTAAAATCTAAACAAAAATATTTGAAAATTTTATGTTTCTTCAAAAGAGTTTAAAATCTGTTTTGACCTAGGTCGGTCAACCAGGCGGTCGACCGTGCCTATTATAGGTCAGAACGGTCGACCGTGCGGTCGACCGGTGTTCTGGCAATTAGGAGTGTGCACGTTCCTGGTCGACCGGGCGGTCGACCGGTCCCTGTTACGGTCGACCGACTGTAACCAGGTTTAGCCTCGGTTTGTCACGGTCGACCGGCCGGTCGACCGGAGGGCTAACGGTCAGATTTTTGAATTTGCTGGTCGACCGGCCGGTTGACCGCCACTCTGCTACTTTGGCAGAAACGACTATTTTTTAAAAGCTGTTTTAAAACATGTTTAAATTAAAAAAAACGTGGAAAGCTGTATTAGAGAGTCAACTTCTTCCTCTTTTATTCAGGTAAAAGTATTCTATGTTTACCCTTCCTAAAAACCATATAAAGGGGTCATTAGGATTGAGTTTAATATAACAACAATTCTTTTTGAAAAATCAAGTTTCGGGTTTCAAGAGAAAGAGCTTTCAAGTTTCAATTTTGTGTTTTTATTTTCAAAAATCTTCTCTAAGTTTTTTGGCTATCAAAATCTCTCTTCTGATCTTACTCTCACTTACAAATTCTTGAGCTTCAAATTTATATCTTATTCTATAGGATTTTGTAAGAGAGTTTTTCAAGAGAGAGTTTGTGGTTTTTTGATCACCCAGAGATTGTTCTATTGTCGTTACGCTACCTCTGGACTAAAGGAGTGTATGAGAAGTTGTGTACTCCGAGTGGTTATAATTCCTTGGTGTAAGGTCCCTTGGTGGAAGATCCTATAGTGTATTAGGAAATCCTTCACGATGGTGAAGGCGGGGACGTAGAGAAAGGGTGCTCGAACCTCGAAACATATCTTGGTGTTTGTGTTTGATCCACTATCTCTAAACTCTATCTCTATTATATCTTGCATTACTTTATATTGCTCACATTCATATGCTAGATATTGTTTTGCTTGTGCCCATACTTGTGTTGAACTAAAGAGCTTCATATAGCACCTCAACTCTTAATCTAGAGGAATCTCAGGGAGAAAGTCCAGAGCCCTTCACGGGAAATTTGGCTACTCTCTTTGGTTACACATTGTGTGTTGCTATTCAGTTTTAATTCCACATCATTTGCATTAGATTAGCTTATACACCTATTCACCCTACCTCTAGGTGTATTTTCAAAGTTAACACATGAAAAACGACAATCTCGAGTAGAGAAAACATGTATCAAAAACAGTGTTGTGAGCATAGGCATATACAAGCATGAAATAAAACATCAGGTAATGTGTTAAATACAAGTATGGACAAAATCAATTATATAAGCTTAGACTTTGGATTCATGAGATTGATAAGTCGAGCGAATAATCCAAGCAAGGAAACCCTCATATATACCATATACCTCAAGTCACCATAGGCTGAGTTTATATAAGTCGAGTTGCCTTCACAATAACAGAATAAGAAAACAGTATGAAAACCCAGAAGCAAGCAAGTCAAGTGATTCAACACAGTAGCATAGATATCATATGTAAGTGGCGAACAGAGTAATGTATTGTGTCACAGGTCTCACAAGTATAAATCAAGTATGTCACTAGTCAGATATCAGTAGCATGTTATTATTATGTTATTAAGACTCATCTAATTTATATACATCGGTATGTGTCTCATTCCACATACATCCACATAGATACCAGAGAGTAAGTTATTGGAAACTGATGGGGGTCGACGAACCATGTTTAGAATGGGTCATGTGCATGCCCGGGATAATAATCCAGGAGTATCCGATACTAAGCCAGAACGTACCGCTAGGTACCGGGACTTACTATATGCTCGAAGGACTTAGTATATGACCCGAAAAGGAATAAAGTGTCACCGCTCCCTAAAAGAATAGATCCAAGAGATTACAGCACACCCTGAAGAGGACAGAGGAGTAGGCGTGCCAGTACACCCTACGGAAACACCTGGTGGCCTCCAGATAGAATCTCAAGTATTAGTTGTATAACATTTGCATGGCCACCATAAACACGAAAGCTATATCGATACCCATCAGCTTCCTCCGTCCCAGTGTAAGTTGTTCAATTATTACAGATTGCCCAATGATAATGTCCACAGTGTGTGTCAGTTAATATGCACTGAGAATGCTTATCACTCTAACACCAGGCGGCACAAGCAGGAGGAAGGATTATTTCTCCTTGGAGAATAAATTCAGGAGGTGGCCCCCCACAGATTCAAGAGGTGGCCCCAACCACATGTATAGTGTGGCACTTTGCTCTGCATGGGAATGGATTCTAGAGATGGCCCTCACAGATTCAAGAGGTAGCCCCTACCACGTGTGTGGTGTGGCACTTTACTCCATGAGGCACTTAGTTTCATTCAGAATCCGTCAGACGCTAGCATAATCATAGGATACATCCTCGTCATCCTGACACCAGGAGGCACACTCAACCAGACGCCGGTATGACCGTGCTATTAACATAGGTAATAGTACAAGGGACATGAGTACAAGAGATACAGGGGTTTAAGAGTACAGGAGTCTAGAAGTACCAGATGTCTGGTAGCAGTATAATAATCATGTCAAGTCCCCGTAAAAGTGATAATCATAAATAGGTAATGTAATACAGGTGTCAGGTATAATAGTATCCAGTCAGGTGTCACAGCATCAGGTCAAGTGTATCAATACCGAGTGATAGCATATACCAAGTATCAAGTGATAGCATGTCAATTGGCAGGTATCAGATATCAAGTGTTAGGAATCAGGTGTCAAGTGATAACATATTAAGTATCAGTTGCAGATATTAAGTATCAGGTAATTAACATGTCGGTGTCAAGTAAGTTGAATAAAGAGCCACAACATCATATTGTACGGGGAGGAAATTTGAAAATAGATATTGTAAAATTTTCTTGAATCAATGAAAAATAACAACTCAAATTCTAACTACAAGAGAAAGAAGACACTCAAGCTCAGCTCTTCTCTTTGTTTAAGGCAGGGTTCTTTACGTAGTGGTGGAATGTGAATCTTGTTTTCCGTTGACCAGGTGAACGTTAAGTTCCTCTGGAACTTTTCTCTTTGGATTACTGATGGAGTAGCACCACTCCTATCCAATGAAATCTCAAAGAGATTTAGGCAAAAACTTAAACTCAGTAAGTTGGTAGAAGAGTTTAACTCTTTATGAATATTCCTCAGCTGAAACTTCTAACCCCTTTTCAATAGCAAACTAAGCTATTTATATGAGTTTCAGGGGTAAAACTGTCCCCTAAAAATCCTCCATAATGGGGGTTAACTACCCTCATTATGTGGGCAGTACTTAACCTAGTACTGGGGGGTAGTTATAACTGAGACCCAGGGCTCCTCTACAGTTGGAACGCGGGCTTGAGCCCTGCGTTTAGTCGTTGAGGTAATGCTGGACGTGGGTCTTGAGCTTCGCGTTTGGGTTCCGCGGTGGTATTGAAACGCGAGCTTCAAACTCTGTATTGAGCTTCGCGTCTGAGACGCGGGTCTTAAGATTCGCGTTTGGGCGCCGTAGAGGTGTTGAAACGCAAGCATCAAACTTGTATCGAGTTTCGCCTGTGAGACACGGGCTTCAAGCTTTGTGTCTGAGTACTGAAGTGGTGCTGAGACGCGGGCTTTGATTTCTACATCTTGGCATTGCAGTGGTGTCGCGACGCGGGCTTCGAGCCATGCGTGTTGGCACTGCACGAGTAGCTTTGATTAGCCTCGCGTCTGAAGAATGGATCCTATTATCTGATGACTTATCTTCAATGATTTTTAGACAGTCTACAGAACCCCCTCCAAAATTTTCAAAACTCTTTGGTTGACTGGGATGGGTTTCAAAACACTTTGGACATTTCTGTTGGCAGCTAGCTCTCAAGACTAGACTGGCAATCTTCTGAGATATCTTGAGCTCGATCTTGTATGAATTTTAGTTTTTGTGAGTGTGCTGTTAAACTCTTTGAAGCCACCAGAGATGATCGTCATGCGTATCCAGATACGCAGTCTGGAGCTCATCAGTACTCTGAGCTAGTTGTCGGTGTATTATTGAACCGGGAAAAATCGTCAATTACTTTTACCAGTATACTATTGAACTAATTATTGAAGCAGAGACTGAACACAGGTCTTGTAGAAGCGAAGATCATGTTGCCTTAGAGATGCCATCTCGTCTGAAGTAAAAACGCAACTCTCATTCATTGGAGAGACGCGAGCATCGAAGTGGAGACGCAACTCTCACTTTGTCAAAGAGACGCAACTCTGTTAGAGTTGAGACGCAGCTCTCTTGTTTTACCCAAACGCGAGCTTGAGAATATTGAAGAGACATAGTCTTTGAAGTGGAGACGCGAATTTTTCTTAATTGAAAAGACGCGGCTCTGTTAAACGCGAGATTCGCGTTCTGGATGTGTTGCCACGTGTCTGGCGGAGATTGAAGAGATATTTTTCTCTTAGAACGTGAGGTCTACGTTCTGTGCGCGTTGCCACGCGTCTGGAGACGATTGGTCTCGAGATACGGGCCGCGTATCTTGGCCAATTACTGTGTCTATAAAAGACAGCAGTCTTTCAAGAGTCATCATTAGACTCTTTTCTTCTCTGTTTGAACTTTACATCCAGAGCTTAAGAACTTAAGAAAGTTTCAAGCTTTTTCTTTCTTTTTTCTCATCTTCTCCAACGAATTCACCATCAAGATAGCTCCAAGGATCAAGCTTGTGGCTTTCTCCTTGATCGCCATCACTCCAGAGGTTCAAATGGGAGGTTCCTCCAGGAGGTCCCCATTTCAGGTAATAAGACCGACCGAATTGGCTTTCGCTATTAAAGAACTCAAAGAGTTATCTTAACTTTTAAGCTTCTTCTGAGTTGAACCACTAATGTGAGACTCACACTCGTATTTTATTTTCAGATGCGACTCTTGCACTGGTAGGCAAGACGCGGGTTTGACGACCTCCTCGTCTTTGCTTCATCAGCTTGAGTCTATATTTACTTGTTGAACGCGAGCTTCATTAAGCCTTGCATTTGATCCTAACACTTAGAGAATTTTCTAAGTGGTGAAGTTCAGACACGAACTTCATGTGAGCCTTGCGTCTCTGAGGTTTGATACGGGTTTCACTGAGTCTCGCATCTGATTCTAACACTTAGAGAAATTTCTAAGTTGTGGAGTTTCAAACATGAACCTCTCGCCTCTGAGGTTTGACACGGGTTTCAGTGAGTCTCGCGTCTGATTTTAACGCTAAGAGAAATTTCTAGGTTGTGGAGTTTCAAACACGGACCTCATGTGAGCCTCCCATCTTTGAGTTAAGACACAGGTTTCACTGAGCTCCGTGTCTTAGTCATTAGACATGGTTCTGAGGTGAACCTTGCGTCTGAGTTTCAACACTTTGACAATTTTCAAGTTGCTGACTATCATGTTGTCCTTTTTCCAGTGTGATGCTCCTCAAACTCTTTGTCCAAGCAGTGTCATTTTGGACATATAGGTAGTGCTGATCCGAACATGATCTTTATTCTCTAGAGGACTGCTCCTGTGACCACTGGTAAATCCAAGGAACGACGGAGCCGGATCAGCAATGCGAGTATGCTTACTTTTCGGAAATCATTTCTGACGGTCGGTTCGAATCGGATTCCCGTACCCTACTAAGGAAGCCCGACTTCTTCTTTGGTGACTCGATCAAGGAGGATGTGGCTGCTTTTATGATAGGGATAACAAAATGTCTTCGCCAGATTGACAACAGTAGGTTCTTCCTCTCAAAGATGAGGCGAATGTATCCCTGATGTGACGCCCCGATCCCGCGGGTACGGAGACGTCACTGCGACGTATATACGCAGGTTAGAAATACCCTCACGTATATACGTTAAGCATCAGTACAAGTAAGAATCAGAGTGCGGAAGTACGGTGGTAATATACATTCCAATAAAAAAGTACAAGTACATGGTTAACACAGAGAGTGATACAATATAATAGGAATATTACATCATCAGAAAATAGCAAAAGTACATTATATGAAGAGATATACATAACAAAAGCTGAGAGGTGCTCACGCGCAGCAAGGGGGCCTCGAGAGCCAATCAGGAGAAGAGCTGGGAGGAAGAGCTACGGTAATATCCAAGCTTCTGCTGCGCTCTGATCACCACAGAAGGATCCGCTGCGCACTCTGATCAGCTATAATAAGACCACCATGGTCCAGGCTCTAGGATCTGGATATGAGGATCCAGGGTTGTCAGATGCAACCGGCGAGTACATATGATAAAGCCAAGTGGCGTGCATATCAGGAAGTCATACGTGTACATGATCAAGTGATGTGGTTCAAGCATACAGGTACAGGCAATGACAAGTAACATAAATAAAATTAAAGGAACGACAGTAAATCTGAAATCAAGTAAATACATGTATATCAATAAATCTGAATCGGAAAAATGCATAGAAAATGGTATGGAGAGCATAGGTACACATAAACATGTAATGCCGGTACAAGTCAGTAAAAAGAGGTCAGGAAATCTCGTAATAATTTAGAATCATATATAGTAAAATAAAATGTCCAGCTCAAGTCATACAACATGAATTATTGAATCATAATAACAGGACAAGACACATGCATGGGTAAATTAGTATGTTGCATTTAAGTTATCCAATAATAATTATCAGTATCATTTGTTATGTTTGTCCCTTTCCCACCAGCGTCCCATAACACCGACAGTTCACGCTGGAGCCCGCACTTCCAGTAGAACTCATCCGAACTCCGATATGCGGGTACCATTGTTCGAATAAGGGAAAGACCAAATAACAATGCTCCTGGCATTATTATTATACTAGTATGTGTGTGTGTGTGTGTGTGTTAATATGCACTGATAATCTTATCACGCTAACACCATGCGGCACAGGCAGGAGGGAAGAGGTAGCCCCACAGATTCAAGAGGTGGCCCCCACCACATGTATGGTGTGGCACTTTGCTCTGTGTGGCACTTTGCTCTATGTGGGAAATGGATTCAAGAGGTGGCCCCTCAGATTCAAGAGGTGGCCCCCACAGATTCAAGAGGTAGCCCCCACCACGTGTACGGTGTGGCACTTTGCTCTGTGTGGCACTTAGTTCCATTCAGGATCCGTCGGACGCTAGTATGATTGTGGGATACGTCTTCATTATCCCGACACCAGGCATGCTCTGCCAGACGCCTGTATGACTGTGCTTTTAACAAGAGTAATAGTGCAGGGGACATGAGTACACGGGATACAGGAGTTCAGGAGTACAGGAGTACCAAATGTTTGGTAGCAATATAATAATCATGTCAAGGTCCCCATAAAAGTGATAATCATGAATATGCAATGTAATACAGGTTTCAAGTGTAATAGTATCCAGTCAGGTGTCATAATATCAGAACAAATGTGTCAATACCAGGTGATAGCATATGTCAAGTATCAAGTGACAGCATGTCAATTGTCCGGTGTCATATATCAGGTGTCAGGTATCAGGTGTCAAGTGGTAACATGTCAAGTACCGGTGTCAGATATCAAGTGTCAGGTATAAGGAGTTAAGTAATAACGTGTCAAGTACCGGTGTCAGATATCAAGTGTCAGGTATCAGGTGTCAAGTAATAACGTGTCAAGTACCGGTGTCAGATATCAAGTGCCAGGTATCAAGTGTCAAGTATATACATATCAGGGTCAGGTAATTAACATGTCGGTATCATTTGAGTTGAATACAGAGTTACAACATCATATGTCAAATAATCATCCGGTCATATAACATGGTACAGGAGAAAAATAGTTAAATATTTCAAACTCTTCACAACCATATCCATAACAACAATAAATTAATCTTTTAATTAGTTATGCGGAGCTGAGCATGAGTGTATTTAGGCATATCCATACAAGTATAATACCAGTTCAACAAATTATAATAACGGCCGACAGGTGTTCATATAAAATGCTAATTTTAGAAAATCACTCGCATATCATATATCAACTCGCATAACGATGCATCATGTATTAAAAGCTAGAGTAGCAATTGTTAGGCATGTAACGGTAGTAACAAGATATCCACATATCAGTATATCATGCAATAAACACTAGAGTAGTAGTTACTAAATATGCATTAAAGGTATCAAAGCACTTAAATTTATATCGAGCCCTAAAATAGAATTAGCAAGGTATGAAGAAACACAAGGAAAGTACTCACCTAAAAATGAAACGCAATACCGAGATAAAATACGAAAATCCGCGAACACGTGCGAGCATGCTACCAATCTATATATTAAAAAATATATTTAAATGTTATATATATTAGAGAGAGAATGAGAGAGGGGAGAGAGAAAGGAGAGAGAAGAATTAGTTAGAGAGAGATGGAGGCTGAGAGAGAGAGTGTGTGTTGGTAAGATAGGATAATTAGGAAATGAGGGAAGGGTGAAAGTGGAAAGAAGAGAAAAAAGGAAAGGAATAAAGAAAGAAAGAAAGAAAGAAAGAAGAAAAGAAAGAAAATGAGGAAAGGAGGGGAGAGTGTGGCTGGCCGGAGGCCCCAGGCCACCGGAGGGGGGGCGGCGCGCCTAGGTCCGGGGAGGAGGAAGGTGGGTGGTTGGAGTTTGGTGTTGCTGTTGTTGTTTGTTGTTGTGGTGTTGATGGTGTTGGTGGTGGTAGTGGTTGATGATGGTGGTGGTGGTATTGGGGAGTTGGGGGAGGAGGAGGAGGTGGTGATTGGGGGGT
Source organism: Agave tequilana (assembly GCA_038442645.1). Taxonomy (NCBI): domain Eukaryota; kingdom Viridiplantae; phylum Streptophyta; class Magnoliopsida; order Asparagales; family Asparagaceae; genus Agave; species Agave tequilana. Next base: position 51,343 of record JAVJIF010020204.1, on the reverse strand, counting down.
TAAAGTGGAGGAGGAGGTGGATTGATGGTGAATTTTGGAGAAGAAGAAGATTAATGGTGATGGGTTTATCGAGAAATTGGCGGGTGGTGGTTGATATTCGGTCAATGGAAGTGAGAGAGGGGTTTTGGGGGTGGAGATGGCCGGATCTAGGGTGGTGGCGACGCTCTGGGAGCGGAGCTGGAAGCAGGCATAGTGTTGGCCGACGATGGAGCCAAGGGGGGAGAGAGGGAGGAGATGTGTTGGTGGGAGAGGAGGAGAAATGGAGGAGATGTGAAAGGAGGAAAGAAGGAAAGAAAGGAAATTAAAAGAAGGAGAGGGAGAGTATGAGGTAGATGTGGGGGGGATGGCTACTAGTTGCAGCAGCACTCTGCTATCATTGGCAGGGAGTGGGAGGAATGGGGAGTAGGTGGAGGAAGAGAAAGGAAGAAAGAGAAGGAAAAGAAAAGAAAGGACAAAAGAGAAAAAGGAAAAGAAAAAGAAAAATATAAAAAAATGTAATTAAAATAAATTATTAAATAATAAATAATTAGGATAAAATAGGAGAATTAGGTAAAGGAGAGGAGGAAGAAAAAGTAAGAAAGGAAAGTAGTCGATAAATAATATTATTATTTAAATAGGGTAAAATTTGACTATTTCAGAAACGCTCTGAAAAATTCTCAAAAAATAGAAAATATTATTTTAAAATGTCTGGTGAAATAAAATTCGAGAAATTTAATCTAATTTTTAGACTAAATATCTTTTCTGACGATACTAGTCGACACCAAAATCAGTCAAATTTTGATAAATTCAGAAAAAATTTTAAAAATATATTTAGATAGAAAATAAGATTCTAAGAGGTAATATGAAAACCATTTTTAAAAATTTAATTCCTTTTGAAAACTAAAAATCCGGGAAACTGACACTGGTTTTGAAGATTTTGCAGAATAATTCTGAAAAATTTCAGAAAATCATGAAAATTTAAAATATTAGAAAACAGTGTTTGAAACTAAAATCAGTCAAATTAGACTACCAAAAAGATAAAATTAGGCAGTATACTAGTATCGGGTTCCCGGTCCAGGTCAGGGCTGACTCTAACACTGAGAATCCAGATCCGATAACAAATAACATAAGTAATCACAACCAAAAATAAATACTAGAAGAAAATTGAAATAATATGGTCAAAAAACTGGGACACATATCTGGGTACGTATTCCGAAAACGGGGTGCTACAATCTTCACACCTAACAAAAATTTCGTCCTCGAAATTTTTATAAGGAGGTGAACATGGAAGAGATTAGGGTCAACGATGATAATATGATAAAGTGTGAAGGGTAAGAATATTACAAACTCAGGACACAACAGGTTGGGGGTAGCGATCACAGTGACATCTTCAGGGCTCCTGTTCTGGATACTGAGCTCCTTGTCCTTCCACTATCACATCTGACGCCTCGGCTTCTCCTACTGACAAATTGTAAGCTTGGCCACTCTCACGGTCAGCTCCGACTCTTGCTCCTCGCTGCTGGAGAGGGAGTGGAGCTCTTCTGTCAACGGGCTCAGGGTTCCTTCCCGGCGGTGGTGCGGGAAGTGCTAACCAAACTGGTTTGGCGTTCCTTACATTTTTAAACGGACACTCAACCATCAAATATTTCTCAGATCCACATTTAAAACAAGATCCATTTGCTATCCGACAGTTTTGCTGAAAATGTTCGGGCCTCCGGCAGCACCTGCACACTATTGGCTGAGTAGGAGGTTAGGAAGGATAAATGGTTAGCGGGGCACCAATGGGCTTGACTAGGTCTTCTTGGTCCATCTATTAGAATATCCGCTTCGCTGACTCAATCTGCTTCTGACTCTTACTCTTCTTCTCAAGGCCCCGTTCTACTTCACGGGCAATAGAGAGAACCTGAGATACGTCTTAAGTTGCTGAGGGATAAGAAACAACTGGATATCCATCTTCAACCCCTGTTGAAATCTGCCGATCCGCTTCTCCTCATCGCTCACAATGTAGGGTGCAAATCGACTGAGTTTCAGAAATTCAGCAGCAACTCATCCACAGATCAGTTCAACTTTTGTAACCTGATGAATTGCTCTTCCATCTCTTTCTGAGCTGTTGTCGGGAAGAACCTCTCATAGAAACCCTTCGAGAACTGATCTCAAGTAATAGGTTTCTCCAATCTTGCTTCTTCCGCCAACCACTAGGTTTGGCCACATCTTTCAGCTGTATCTTGGCCACTTTCACCTGGTTCTCATTCGGGATTCGAGCTGCCTTCATAAGATCTGTTGCATCCGTCATCCATTGCTTTGCATCCAATGGCCTTTCGATACCAGAAAACACGGCAGGTTGTAGCCCCCTGAAATCGGACATATCCCTGGTCTCTGTTCACGAGGTGCCGTCAATAATCCCTGGTGTAAGATCTTCATCTGCTTTTGTTGGTTTTCTATCATACTCTGTAGATATCTTGTCGTATCATCATTTCCTTCACTAGGATTACCTTGGGAAGAGCCAGATCTGTCACTATTTCCTCGTCTTTTCATGTCTGAGTTGGCTTAAAGGGTGATGGAAACTAAAATATGAAAAGATGAAAGGATTTCAGGACTCAAGAGAAGGATTATCAAGAAGGAATAGAAAACTCTGTACTTATAGTTTGAAAAGTATAACTAAGACTCATGCGTTCCAATTGCAAATTAATATCACATTAATTTGCCGATTAATTGTACTGAAGATATGAGAGCCTAGGCTCTGATACCACCTGTGACGCCCCGATCCCGCGGGTACGGAGACGTCACTGCGACGTATATATTCAGGTCAGAAATACCCTCACGTATATACGCTAAGCATCTGTACAGGCAAGAATCAGAGTGCGGCAGCACAGTTGTAATATACATTCCAACAAAAAAGTACAAGTACATGATTATCATAAAGAGTGATATAATATTACAGGAATATTACATCACCAGAAAATAGCAAAAATGCATTATACTAAGAGATATACATAACAAAGCTGAGAGGTGCTCACGAGCAGCAAGGGGGCCTCGAGAGCCAATCACGAGAAGAGCTAGGAGGAAGAGCTACGGCGATATCCAAGCTTCTGCTGCGCTCTGATCACCATGAAAGGATCCGCTGCGCACTCTGATCAGGTACAACAAGGCCACCATGGTCCAGACTCTAGGATCTGGACATGAGGATCTAGGGTTGTCAGATGCAACCCGGCGAGTACATATGATAAAGCCAAGTGGCGTGCATATCAGGCAGTCACACGTGTACATGATCAAGTGATGTTGTTCAAGCATGCAGGTACAGGCAATGACAAATAACATAAAAGAAATTAAAGGAACGACAGTAAATCTAAAATCAAGTAAATACATATATATCAATAAATCTGAATCAAAAAAATGCATAGAAAACGGTATGAAGAGCATATGTATACATAAACATGTAATGCCGGTACAAGTCAGTAAATAAGAGGTCAGAAAATCCCGTAATATTCTAGGATCATATATCGTAAAACAAAATATCCAGTTCAAGTAATACAACATGAATTGTTGAATCACAATAACAGGGCAAGTCACATGCATGGATAAATTAGTATGTTTCATTTAAGTCATCCAATAATAAATATCAGTATCATTTGTTATTCTTGTCCCTTTTTCACCGGCGTCCCACAACACCGTCAGTTCACGCTGGAGCCCGCACTTCCAGTAGAACTCATCCGAACTCCGATATGCGGGTACCATTGTTCGAATAGGGGAGAGACCAAATAACATATGCTCCTGGCATTATTATTATACTGGTATGTGTGTGTTAATATGCACTGAGAATTCTTATCACGCTAACACCAGGCTGTACAGGCAGGAGGGAAGAGGTAGCCCCACAGATTCAAGAGGTGGCCTACACCATGTGTATGGTGTGGCACTTTGCTCCGTGTGGCACTTTGCTCTGTGTGGGAAATGGATTCAAGAGGTGACCCCAAAGATTCAAGAGGTGGCCCTCACAGATTTAAGAGGTGGCCCCGTGAAGCCTTCACAATACGGAACGGGGTGCTACACCTGGCCTACCTACAGCATATGTTCGTGTGTCGGACAATGGACTAGGAGTTGGTCAAGCCAATCTCCAGAGTTTCCCTAGGCAAGGTAGGTGCCCGTGAAGCCTTCACAATCGGTCATGGAAGGGATGTGCTGGGGTTGCATCCTGGTTTGGTCAGAGCTGAATACCTAATAGGGGAGACCCCACAACTTGCGACCACCTTCATCAGACAATTTCTGGATGTGAGGGGTGACTTTCCTTCAGAATTCTGCGCCATTGGATGGAACTACTTTAGCAAAAAAACATGGTGGGGCAGAATGACAGGATTTACTCTAACAGAATTTGAAACCTTTTGCTGCATGTCGGACTGCACGGGGCCATGAGAGCTGTCCAGTACAGCATTCCGCGGAGCACTAAACATTTATATACCATCCTGGAGCGGTATAATCCAGAGACCTGCATGTTCTTCACTCCCATCGAGGAAATAGGGCTTGCCCTCCATGAGATGTACGAAGTCTCAGGGCTGGTGATTGGAGATGCCTCTTGCGAAGAATACGTCCCATCGACAGAGGAGCTACATCTGCTGAAGAAGAGCGATCCTCTAGTGTACGAGACTTATTGGGAGGTGTTGTGCCACTTTCGCATCTGTGGCAGGTGACAGGATAGAGGAGTGGGGGAGTTAAACAGATATCATGGGCAAATTATCTGTTCCCCGGGGTAAATAAGACTGACCCGCTGACCCGGCTAGCTCCCAGCACTGATAAAGAAATAACTGAAAGGATCAGTACATTCACCAGTTCATACACCACAGAGTCTAATGAGGATACTTTCAAACTAGACACGGTTTTTGAGAGCTTCCACCATCAAACCAAAGTCCTGATGTCTGATCGGGCTCTTTTGGTGGGCTTCCTCATGCTGTGGCTGAAGCGATGTGTGGTGCCGACGCTACCGCGTGAGGTGATCGGCGCCGACGTGGTGTATCCGGCTATTTTGCTTACTCATGGGAAGTCCATTGCTCTCCTCTCAGCAATAGTGGCTGATATCCAGAGTGGGTTATAGGTGCTAACGAAGAGCTTCTATCAGGTGGACGCAATCGTGGACGAAAAAAGCAACTCAGTCAAGGATTCCAATGGTCATCCCCTAGTTAAAACTCTTAGTCCCAGGGTTGAGCTTCCATACACATATCTGATGGCCTGGATGTGATGCATTGTCCATCACTAATAACCGTCATCTCTGCCTCAAAAGATTTTGTACCTTTTGTGCAATGGTTGGAGAGCTCGAGCCGGCTGCAGTACTACATATTCTACATCTGAAAGACTATTCTGAATGGGGCCAACTACCAACTAGACATGTGCTTTCCTGAGATTCACGACGCATCCTATGGGGAAAAGTTTGCAGACCTCTTTGGCCCGGATGGATTCACTCGATTACCTTCTGGCATCTTCTGGTGGTTGATAAACATCTGACCTAGATACTTGGTTTTTTTGGCAAGAGAACTCTTGTACAATAGAATCTTACTTGTCTTGTCGATTCGCCAGGCAAATTGGTTATGACCAATTGTACGTCGATAACCCCAACCCAAACCTTTGCTTCTGCAGAAATTTGTTTGAAGGTGCCCGAGCATGATACTACAGCATACCTGGAGGAACTGAAGCTGTCTTCACCCTTCCTCACAAGACCCCTAATTCTTATACAAGTCTTGATTTTGTACGTGGTATTTCATGGCAAATAAGTTGTCGGGTTTTGGAATAAATACCTCATGCATAAAGGCATCAAATCCGCGTATAAAGCCAAGAAAGGGTCCAAGGATTGCCACATACGAGGGATGACCGAGTAACAGGAGGCTGAGAAGGAGGCCAAAAAAGAGGCCAGGAAGGAGGCTAGCAGAACGGGAGCAGGAATGGCTGAGAAGCAATCCACTAGGAGGACGCGACAAGTTGTATCCAAGCATCCTCGAGCCTCTTATTTTCAAAGTAAGCCCAACCAGAATAAAGCAAAAAAAAGGATCTGAGATTGCAGTTTCAGCCCAAATGCCCGAGGTACTCGCCTCCGGTACAAAGGAACAAGAAGAAGAAGAAGAAGAAGAAGAAGAGGCAACCTCCTCTCTTCATCTCTGAGGTTTACGCAGCAGGGGTCCTGTAGTCTTGGCAGAGGCAGAGTCTACAGGCCAGTCCACTGTAGCCGAAGGGGTTATGGTTGCAGAACAGCCAGAAAAAGTGACATAGAGGGCCGAAGTTGAAATTCCATCTCAACCGGGAGTTTAAATTCAGCCGGCAGCTTCTTCGGCACAAGAAAGAGGGATGGAGGTGCAACAACCGAGATCTCCCAATATCTTGTGTCTACTTCTCTAGTTATGGAGCCCAACCCTACCATTGGACTTCTTAGTGGCAAAGCTCTGGTTACTGAGGTCTCCTTGGTGTTGGCCCAAAAGCCCATCACTCTAGTTTTGATGATGATTAACTCATGTAGTTATTGTATTAATGATCTTGTATCCATTTAGTTTCAGATATTTAATCAAGATCTTAGTCGGTGATTAGCTTCAACGAAAGATTCGAAGTCAAGTTTTGAAGCTAGCACGTGTTGATTTAAGAGCTCGCGCTTCTAAATCGCATCAAGTACTCAAGAGGAGTCTAGCTCTTTGGATCAAGATTTGGACCAAGTCAAGATGGAGAAGAAGATTTTCTAGAGAAGATTTTCAAGAGTTGAGTCATATTTGTAAGTGTTAAGATTTTGTATTTTAGATAAAATGTAAAGGATAGATTTGTCGTGGATTGCTCAAGCTCATATACACACACAAAATTTATATAGTGTTTACTTGAGAATAACTTTGATTTTAGAAAATACCGTTTTGATTTTGAGCTTTAAAGGAGATATCGTTATGTTTCATGAATAGAGTTCATCAAAATAAGTTTATATATTTTATATGTATATTGGATTTCATCTATATACATTGTTATTTCAAATGTTTTGAAAAACTTAGTTTGATGTTTTTAGTTCATGGTGTTAAGTTTTGTATTTATCAAAATTTTGTTTAAAGCTTAATTGCAAAAAACAAAGATATTTCATCTTATATGTGTATTGAATCATATCCATACACACTATGCTTCAAATGAGTTTTAATATCTTATTTTTATATTTAAACAAGTTTTGGAAGCATCCGTTTTCATTTTAAAAGTTTGGTTTATGAAAATACGGTTTCCGGTTTAAGGCTGAATTTCTATATCGCAAAAATAGTTCAACTTGTTTGTAATATGTGTTGATTTTTTATCACACATATTTGGATTTCAAAATATTTCAATGAACTAATTTTTGTGGATTTTATGTGATTTTATGGGATTTTATAGGATGTTAAAAGACCAAGTTTGAATTCCTAATTATCCCTGACCTGGCCTTCTGGCGGTCGACCGATCGGTTGGCCAAGCCAGAAGTTGGTCGACTGAGCAGTCGACCATTGTGCATAGAAACGTGCACAAGCCCTGGCTTGAGGGCCGGTCGAATGGGCGGTCTACCGAGCGGTCGACCGGCCAGAGAGCAGTGCTCTCTGGTTCTAGTCGATCGATCGGTCGACCGATAGGTCTTTGACCTAGGTGTGATTGACCGGGCGGTCGACTGGCAACCCCAATGGTCATGAATGATCATTGGTCGATCGACCAGTAGGTCAACCGACAGGTCATCTGGCCTGGGATTTGCCCCAACGGCTAGTTTTTGTAGCTCTATAAAAAGGGGTTGTTTTGGCCAATTTTACACAAGATTTTGGAGAAGTTTTAGAGCTAATTTTTTTCATCTCTCTTAGGGTTTTTCTTCACATGTTTTTGGGCTAAAACTTCCACATCAAGGGAGAGTTTTAAAGAGTATTTTTAAAAGAGATTTCTTGAGTTTTTCACCACTCTATCTATCTTGTTTTCCCATACAAGCTTGAGTTTTTTCATTGCCATATCTATCCTATAGGACCTTTGTTGTAAGAGTGTTAATGGATCAAAGTGTAGAGTTTACCAAGATTTTATCCCCAAGATTTCATCATTATATTTGAGGAGGCGAACTTTTGGGTTCGTATTGTGTAGAATTCTTGAGGGGGCTCATTGTAGAGGTACGGTCTCGGCAAGCTAGTGTGCTTGCGTGTGTTATTCTTGTAGGAACAAGTGAGGGACTTGCGGGTCTAAGAGTTCTTGAGGGAGCTCGTTGTAGGTGTTGCGACACCGGGTGATCTGGTAGGATTGATTATAGTAGGAATCCTTCATAGTTTTGAAGGCGGAGACATAGAGCAAGTGTGCTCGAACCTCGAAATAATTCTCTCGTGTTTGTGATTGCTCATCTCTCTCTATCACTTGTGTTTATATATCTTTCATGCTTATATTGTTTATATCTTTATATACTTGATATATCTTGTGCTTAATTGATATATACTTGGGATTGTTTGCTCACACTTGTATTCAATCAAGAGAGCCATAGTGGCACCTCAACTCTTAATCTAGAGAAATCTTGAGGAGATAGTCTAGAACCTTTCACCGGGAATTCGCCTACACTCTTTGGTTATACTTTGTGTGTTTGCATAATAGTTTTAGTTTGCACAATTAGTTTTAATTCCGCACCATTTGTCCTAGATTAGCTTGTATACCTATTCACCCCTCTCTAGGTGTATTTCAATTGGTATAAGAGCTTAATGCTCTTGATTTGGGTCTAACAACCTTGAGTTAAAGATCCTATTTTTAGTTAATCACAATATTTGTACACACTCTCATAGATTTCATGACACCTCCCATGTTTGACATTCTTGACTTTTAATATTGGAAAGTTAAGATATCTATGTATCTTAATATCTTAGGAATTCATGTCTATTTTGTCACTATTAAGGATTCATATTTTATTAATGGCAAACATCTTGATGGTAACACAAAAGTCATCCATGCTTTAAAGTCAACTCTAAATGATGAATATTTATGTAGGGTTTCTAACTTTGATTCGTCTTTTGTAGTATGGAACACACTTGTCTCCCTTGGTGAACAAAAGCAATACTATATGGGGAGTGACTCAGATGATGGAAGTGATACTTCCAACATGTGCTACATGGTCCAAGGGGATGACCCCCTTAAGGTAAATTCTAAATTCGAGTTAGAAGAAGATATTGACATGCCTTATGATGAGCTTGCATCTTTTTGTCAAAAACTTCTTAAAAAATATGATTTATTAAAAATTGAAAATGATAAGTTGAAGAAGGAAAATACTTCTTTGTTAAAAGAAAATGATTCTTTTAAAGATAATTTTGAATGTGTTTCAAAAGAAAATGAATTTTTGAAAAAGGATAATATTTCCTTGTCTTCAAAATTAAATGACATTTGTGAAGGAAACAATTTATTGAAAAATAAAATTATTTTGGTGGAAAAAGAAAAATAGATTGTTTTGGAAGAAAATAACTTTTTGAAAAAGAAAATTGTTTTAAAAGAAAAAATATTTCTAAAAAGAAAAAGATTATTGATTCTCATGCTCATGTCTCTTCTTCCAAAATTAATAATGATATTTGTATTGTGAAGAATAAAATTAATTGCTTGGGCTCTACTTTGAGCCAATGTACATTAAGCATAATAGGTTAGAATTTATGTTTCGCAAGAAACTAATTTCAAATACTCATACACATACCCTATGGCATACACATGCACACCATGCTCATCCCACTCACATGTATATTAAAGTGTACAAATGTACACATTGTGGCCACAAAGGCCATCTTGTAAAATTTTATTTTGATAGGATAAATCATTTAAAATTTGCTTATAAAAATATTTGGGTTCCAATTGTTACTAACCCCAATGGACCCAAAAAGATATGGGTACCAAAATTTTTACCACTTGTGTTTAATGTAGGTGTGGGCTCTCACAAAACGTGAGTGGATTAGTGCCTTAATGGTTGATGCATATGGAGGTAGATGGACATACCTAATTAATGCATCGCTATCAAGAATGTTTGGTGGGAGGACCATCATGGTTTAGAGACTTAGAGAATAGTTCATATGGTTTGGTAACTATTTCTAAACTCCTATTTTAGTTTACATGCTTTTACATTTATAATTTTTAGCATATTGTGATTTAATGCTCATTATGTTAAATACAATGTTATTAGACATGTGATATACATAAATACTCTTTGAGATACACCCATGTTCATATAGATTCATATTTTGTGTTCTCACTATTGTGTAACTACTATGTATATACTAGTTTTAAAATACGTGCATTTAGCCTAATGATCATGTTTGTTTTGTACTTCATGTGGTGATTACTTGTTTAGATGTAGTTTTTGTTAAAACTTGTGTTATACTTGTACAAGCAGTGAGCTACACTTGATTATTATATGTTTATACTTCATTGCTCATTTGTACTCATTACATGTACATGTATAACCTAGTTTTGATGATTCTTTCATTTATACTTGTTTCCCCTATTTTTGTACAAGTTTAGCTTCATGTATATGTTATTTTTGTTTAAAACTAATAGATATACATGTATATCCTTGAGTCACTTGCCTTTACATAAAATTCTATTTTTGACTCGTTTTTTGGGATATGTATGTATACTTTTAGATTCGACAAAACATATATATACATTGATGCTTGTTTAATTTTTATAAAAAAAATTTAGTTTTAATGTTTATTTTGAGCCTTATTGATTTATTTCATGAATATGCTATTCACATGATTCTTGTGCACTCACATTATTTTTGTTTACTGATGACTTTATTTTATGAGCACATTTTTTAGCCTTATAGATCTTGAGTGACAATTTTTGTGTACTTAGTAATGCTTCATGGGATATATAATTTGGTTTCATGTTTTGAAGGATCTTTAACTAGTTTTTTTAAAAATTATTTTAAACTAGTTTCTTGATTCTTAAATTGGTAGAGTTTTCAAACATGTTAAATTATTTTTAAACTCTTATTTTTGAAAACCCCTACCAACTTAAGGGCGGATGGTTGGACGACCATGCCCTGTATGCCTTAATGACTATCTTTTATCATGTGCATGTATAGGGTGGTAGTTATGAGTTATACATAATTTTCATGATCTATTCATTTTGTCTACTCATATTTTGGTTTTATATATATATGTATGCACCATATTTCAATTGATATTTCCTTTTTCATACATACATACATATAACTTTGCTTGCGCTTATTTTACATGTCCATACATTTTAAAACACAAATCATATTTATGTTAAGCTTGATTTTATTCTAAATGTTAATTGGTATCTTTACAAGCTTATGTATTGATTTCAATTAGTATTTTTTTTGTATCAAAATATATTTCATATTTTACCTTCAATTGGTATCAAAAACTTACAATTGGTTTCATACTTCATGTTTCGTTTACAATTAGTATCAATTTCTTGTTCTATTGGTATCAAAGACTTACTATTGGTATCTTAAAATTTTTATTTATCTACAAGTGGTACCAATATTTATTTTTCAAATACTATTTAATTTCAATTGGTATCAAAATTTATAATTGGTATCATATTTTATTTTGTTGACTACAAAAAATTTCAAAATTTTGTTTTAAGTATTATCAAAATTTTTTCAAAATTTGGTTGATATGTAATTGCCTATATGCAAGGAAAGCTTAACATCTTCTCTATATATACATTCATATTGAGTGTATCTCACATTGAGGAGCTTGACCTCTCTTCTTTACGTGATACACGTGTGTAGGGGAATTTAATATCTCCACTTATACATTGTATATTATACTTTATGTGGGTTAGGGTCTATAGTCATCCCTTCTCCATGAAATGCATATATGTAGGCGGAGCTAATTTAATGTCTCTCTTCTTAATAAATGTATATCGTATATACATCTTTATTGTTTGATTGTCTTCATCCCTTTGTTGATGAATTGACAAAAAGGGGGAGAAAAATTTAGAGAGTTTATATATGCATGCTATTTATTTTCGTTTATACATATATGCTTGTTTATACGCTTTTATTGAATATTTATATGTTTATTTATTATGCATGAGTTAAGGAGGAGCTTCTATGAAGTTTATCTTTAATCCATGCATATAAATAACTCTATGAGTTTCGTCATCATCAAAAAGGGGGAGATTGTTGGCCCAAAGGCCCATCACTTTAGTTTTGATGATGATTTACTCATGTAGTTATTGTACTAATAATCTTGTGTCTATTTAGTTTCAGATATTTAATCAAGATCTTAGTCGGTGTTTAGCTTCAACGAAAGACTCAAAGTCAAGTTTTGAAGCTAGCACGTATTGATCTAAGAGATCGCACTTTTAGATCGCATCAAGTACTCAAGAGAAGTCTAACTCTTTGGATCAAGGTTTGGACCAAATCAAGATGGAGAAGAAGATTTTCTAGAGAAGATTTTCAAGAGTTGAGTCATGTTTGTAAGTATTAAGATTTTGTGTTTTAGATAAAATGTAAAAGATAGATTAGTTGTGGATTGCTCAAGCTCATATACACACAAAATTTATATAGTGTTTCATAAGAATAATTTTAATTTTAGAAAATACCGTTTTGATTATGAGCTTCAAAGAAGATATCGTTATGTTTCATGAATAGAGTTCATCAAAATAAGTTTACATGTTTTATATGTATATTAGATTTCATCTATATATATTGTTGGTTCAAATGTTTAGAAAATTTTAGTTTGATGTTTCTAGTTCATAGTGTTAAGTTTTGTATTTATCAAAACTTTGTTTAAAGCTTAATTGTCAAAAATATAGATATTTTATCTTATATGTGTATTGGATCATATCCATACACACTATACTTCAAATGAGTTTTAATATCTTGTTTTTATATTTAAACAAGTTTTGGAAACATCCGTTTTCATTTTAAAAGTTTGGTTTATGAAAAATATGGTTTCCGGTTTAAGACTGAATTTCTATATCGCAAAAATAGTTCAACTTGTTTGTAATATTTGTTGATTTTTTATCACACATATTTGGATTTGAAAGTATTTTAATGAACTGATTTTTGTGGATTTTCTGTGATTTTATGGGATTTTATGGGATGTTAAAAGACCAAGTTTGGATCTCTAATTATACCTAACCTGGCTTTCTAGTGGTCGATCGAGCCAGAAGTCGGTCGACCGAGCGGTCAACCGATGTACACAGAAACGTGCACATTGGGCGGTCGACCAATCTAGAGAGTTTACTCTCTAGATCTGGCCCGGTCGACCGGTCAGAGAACAGTGCTATTTAGTTCTAGCCTAGTTCGAGCGAAAGGTCTTTGACCTGGATGCGGTCGACCGGGCGGTCGGCCGGCAACCCCAATGGTCATAAATATGACCGTTGGCTGGTCGACTGACAAGTCATCTGGCCTGGGGATTTGCCCCAACGGCTAGTTTTTGTAGCTTTATAAAAGGGGGCTGTTTTGGCTAGTTTTATACAAGATTTTAGAGAAGTTTTAGAGCCAGTTTTTCTCATCTCTCTTAGGATTTTTCTTCACATGATTTTAGGCTAAAACTTCCATTTCAAAGGAGAGTTTTTAAATAGTATTTTTAAAAGAGATTTCTTGAGTTTTCCACCACTCTATCTACCTTATTTTCTCACACAAGCTTGAGCTTTTGTATTGTTATATCTATCCTATAAGAGCTTTGTTGTGAGAGTTTTTTTAGTGATTAAAGTGTAGAGATCACCAAGATTTCATCATTGTATTTTAGGAGGCGAACTTGTGGGTTCGCATTGTGTAAAGTTCTTGAGGGAGCTCATTGTAGAAGTGCGGCCTCGATAAGCTAGTGTGCTTGCGTGTGTTGTTCTTGCGGGAACAAGTGAGGGATTTGCGGGTCCAAGAGTTCTTAAGGGAGCTTGTTGTACGTGTTGCGGTACTGGGTGATCTTGCAGGATCAATTATAGTAGAAATCCTTTATAGTGTTGAAGGCAGGGACGTAGAGCAAGTGTGCTCGAACCTCCAAACAATTCTCTCGTGTTTGCGATTGCTCATCTCTCTCTCTCACTTGTATTTATATATCTTGCATGCTTATATTATTTATCTCTTATATGCTTGATATATCTTGTGCTTAATTGATATATACTTGGGATTATTTGCTCACACTTGTATTCAACCAAGAGAGCCATAGTGGCACCTCAACTCTTAATCTAGAGGAATCTTAAGGAGATAGTCCAGATCTCTTCACCGGGAATTCGGCTACACTCTTTGGTTATACTTTGTGTATTTGCATAATAGTTTTAGTTTGCACGATTAGTTTTAATTTCACATCATTTGTCTTAGATTAGCTTGCACACCTATTCACCCCCTCTAGGTGTACTTCACTTGGTTCAAGTGTCATCTTCGTCGTCTGAAGAACACGATGACTATTCAGGGGACGAAGTTGACTTTGGTGATGAACCTGCTCTTCCTTATGCCAGCAAGTTTTCACATATTTCTGAAGAAGAGATGCAGGTGGATGTTCTTACAATGGTTCCGCCATCAGGAGAGGTCACCACTACCGAGGGTATTTCTTCTTTCCCTCTTAATTATTACCCCATTGAGTTGGACAAAATATTTTAACGCTTCATCTGAATGTTACCTAAAGGCGTAGCTACCGGTGTTGAAGCTGCAATCTCCTCCCACATTGAGGAGATGATCAAGAAACTGTTCCAGCCAGAGGGTCTTGAAGTTTCTTCTACTGGCATGATCTCTAAGGGCACAGCTACCACGGCCAGGGAACCCTCGTTCCAGAGCAGCCTGTCAAAAGATCTACCGTCTTTGGATTCTCAGCTTGGTAAGAGAATAAAGATTCTCTATATACTCTCATTCTCATCGTTATTGCTAGCATTGATGTTATTATTGCAGAGATTACTAGGTTGGCTCAAGTTGAAGAGCTTATGACAAGCACTGACGCAGAGGAAAGCATACTTCAAACTTCAAAAGCTGAACAAAATACTGTGCAGTCATCCCTGCGGTTACGTCTCAGAGGCTACCATAATAATAGTCTCGGAGGTGCCGGTCACAACTTGAACGTTGACAGAACCTGCTGCTAGCCTGGTATCTGTAGCAAGTGAGATGGCTCTCGCCTCTACGGATATCGTATGCACAATCATAGAAAGGGAATTCGGGAGTGCATCAACAGAGCTGGCTCTAGCCGTGGATATCATGGAAGAATTGGCTCATCAGATGGTACAACAATTCTTCACCTCCATGAAGTACTGCATCGAATTGGTGCTTTTCAGGAGAAGTTCTTTCGAGTTCGCCCGAATGCTTCTTGAAAATCAGATCGAGAACATTCATTATACCGGAAGCTCGAAGCCAGTTTAGGGCATATCTTATGCTAGTCGAACAGCTAGGGATATGCTTGAAAGAGCTAAGGACCCTGGAGAAGGCTAATTCGGTGGATGAGGCTCAGCTGCTCGCTGCTCAAGAATGCGAATGGAAAAAGAGGGAGGAGCAGATGGCTGAGGAGGCTCGTCATCTCAATGACTTTAAGGATAGCTACAAAGATTGGTTAACGAGTTCAGAGAATCTGAGGTCATCACCAAGAACGCAAAGCAAGTTATAGCCAATACTCAGGCAGCCATCGCCAAGGCACAAGCCTTGATTTAGGTTATGAGCAGAAGCTTGTTGTTGCCAGGAAAAGGCTGAAGGAGATAGAGGCTGCCAAGAAGCAAATCCAAGAAGATTTTGCTGCCCATTCTTCCCGGTTGGAATCTCTTCAAGCACAGTTAGCCATAAAGAAATTCTTGTCAGAGGAAGAATTGGGGGTTCAAGCTTGGGCGGAGTTAAGAAGACACGCCAGCGTAAGATGCAGCGCCTCCGGGACCAGATTTACTCTTTAGCTAAGCGGGGTTAGCCCTCCTTCTTTTGTATCTTTCTTTTTTTTGTAACACTCCATTTATTAAATAAAAGAGTGTTTGTATCACT
Organism: Agave tequilana; assembly: GCA_038442645.1. Lineage (NCBI taxonomy): Eukaryota > Viridiplantae > Streptophyta > Magnoliopsida > Asparagales > Asparagaceae > Agave > Agave tequilana. The sequence goes on along the minus strand of JAVJIF010020204.1, from coordinate 35,469 downwards.
TTTATCATTTTGATATCAATAATAAAAGTTATCAAATTTTGTCTTATCTTTATTTCTTCTCTGTGTTTGAGAATCAGATGAACTCTTTGTTGCGTAGGAGAACGCAGCTCTCACAGACGCGGCTCTTGACTAGTGTGGAGACGCAGTCTTTAACCATTTACTGAGACGAGGCTATGAGTTGTAGAGGAAACACTCAGGCAGCACTGAGTTGTTGATGAGACGCGGCTCTGATTCACTTGGAGGGCGCGGCTCTAAATTGTTGAGAGATGCAGCTCTGAATTGATGAAGGGACAAGGCCCTGAATTGAAGGAGAGACACGACATTGAGTTTTTGAGAGACGCGGCTCTGAATTGTTAAGAGACGCGGCTTTGAATCATTTGGAGGACGCGGCTTTGGATTGTTGAGAGACGTGACTCTGATTCGTTTGGAGGGCGCGGCTGTGAAGACGCAGCTCTAAACTGATGAAGGGATGCGGCCTTGAATTGATGGGAGGACGCGACCCAGAATTGATGAAGGGACGCAATCCTGAATTGATGGGAGGACGCTGCCCTGAATTGAGGAGAGACGCGATCCTGAGCTCCTCAGCTTGCTAGAAGGGACGCAGCCCTCGGTTCATAGAAGAACGTGGATTTTAAGACGTGGCCTTGATTTGTGAAAGATGCAATCCTCATTCTATTGAGGGAACACAACTTTTAGTTTGTGAAGGGACGCAGACTTCAAAACGCGGCCCTTGAAGTATCACATACAATTTATAAAGACGTGAAGATCTCGCTGGATCTTTCTAGGCAAATCCGTCGTTGACGGCTGGGGACGCGTGTCGTTGGGACTTCCCGGAGTAAAAATCCACATTCTTACTCATACTGGATTTGAGATTCACATCACGAATTAAGGTTATTAATTGGCTTTTAAGAACGATTTGATTTTCATGCTGTTAATTAATGGCCATTAGCGAGCCTATAAATAGGCCATGAGCCTCTTAACAGTCATTCATCTTGATTGTTTTTCTTTATGGGCAGGTGCTCTGAAGAACCTTTAGGGTTCTTAGACTGTCTTCTTCTTCAAGCCTGCATCCTGAACAACTTTAAGAGTTCTTTGAACGAACCCAAAAGTATGATGTTTTCTTGCATCTTCTTTGAAGATTATCACTGTTAAATAATTTTAAAATCAAAAAGCATCGCCTCAGGTGCTTTTATGGCCGTGTCTTGACGGATGATGTCCTCCCTCTAAAAAACTCTTCTTCAGGTAGGAAATGGCCTTTGTCATAATAAGACTTTATTTCCTTGTGACTTTGTCATCACCGATCATAAAGGGACTGTCTCTTGATCTCTTCTTGAAACTTTTAAAACTTCTTTCTTGAAGTTTAGATAGTTGACTTGAAATCCATGCGTCCATACTCTGTTTCTTGATCTCTTCCTGAAACTTGTGAAGATTCTTTCTTGAAGTTTAGACAGTCAACTTGAGATCCCTGCGTCCATGCCCTGCAATCACGATCTTCGCGTTAACTTGATGAAATGTGAGCTTGTAGATTTTTGAGTCCCAAGTTTTTCAGACGCGAGCATGGTGAATCCCGCATTTTGAGGCCTTAAATGCGGGCTTTGCTGATGAAACTCGCGTCTAGAGCTCATGACTTAGAAAATTTTAAAACTCATGTCTGCTCTTTTGAGATCTTTAGAATCGAGTGTGGCGAACTCTGCGTCTTAAAAGCCTTAGGCGCTCCTTTTGAGATCTTTAGACGCGAGTGTGGTGAACTCTGAGTCTTGAGGCCTTAAACGCATCTTACATATCATACCTGCGTCTAGGGCTCATAATTTGTAAAACTTTAAGGCCCACGCATGCGCCTTTAATATATGCCCCGCGTTTCAATTATCAGACACGAGTCTAATATTGGACTTGCATTCGGATCTATCTTTGCAGAGCATAGTATCCTCTGTGTCCGCGAGATTCGCGTATAAGACTCTCGTTTGGAGCTCATGACTTTAGACCTGTGTTTGTGCTTCTGGATTCATGTTTTCTATCTTTGCAAAAATTTAATCCTTGGGTTTTTTTTCTTCTTACAGGTTGTGGCCATATTGTTGGTGCTGGTTTCAGTGTCTTTGTCGCGTTCATTGATGCAGACATGAAACGATCAGTTTGTTCGATTGGCAACCACTTGAGGAGTCAAAACTCCTATCTAAGGGCGAGGAAGATCCACGCGGTTCTAATATATATCAAGACATTATTGGACATGGTACACCAGTAAGGTCTTGAATCCTTCCTAATCACAATGAGTATGGCGCATTTGAAGGTCACGGGAAAAAGAACGTCACTAGTAAGGTCTTGGATCCTCCCTTCACCAATCTTGTTTAAAGAAGTGACAGCAACGAAAAAATCATGCTCATTGGATGACTTTCTGGTGGCGGAGCTTCCCATTAAGCGAAGGATTACGGTCTTGTGAAGACTTTCACACCAGTTAGTTGGGTAAAATCAAAATGCTTCCTTGCATTTTTGACCTTGAGAAATACCATTATTCTCAAGAGGAAAGAAAGTTGATCTATTATTCCCGGCCACAGTCAAGAAGACGAACTTTATACATCTTCAATATTTCAAGGAGTGAGTGTAACCTTTCGCTGAGCAAGAGGGACTTCTTTGTACTCCTTTGTTGTAACACTCAATCTTATTGGATAAGAGAGCATTTTGTATCACTTTCATATTTTTGAATATCAATAAAAGTGACACTTTTTCCTGCTGCCTTATTTATCTTGACTTTCCTTTTGTATTGAAAATCAGACAAGTGAAAGCGATTATCTTTGGTTTGCTAGACGTGTGATATTTTAACTTAGCAAATCAAAGTTGGAGAATTCCATTTAAGGAATTTAAAAAGTTTACTGTCAGAGATGTGATATTAACTTGACAGGAGTGGAATAGGTTTTATGGACTTGTCATTCTATGAATAAGAATGACAAGTAAAGTTTTCACTTCGTGAGGAATTGTGATTGAGTTTTCATCAGAGATTTAGTATTAACGTAATCAAGACTCAGCTGGGAATTAGTGAGAACACTATTAAAGGTGTGATATCAACCTAACAGTGATTTTAAATAGACCTGCCATTCTATTGACGAGAATAACAAGTAACACTAGACCCGTCGGGTGACTAAGTATTTCTTTACTATCTGAGGTGTGATATTAACTTAACGGATTGAATTAAATCCTGTCAGAGGTGTGATGTTAACTTGACAAGGATGTGAGCTAGAGGTATATTGTTAACTTAGCTTCACAGGAATTTCAGTTTCGTTGGAAAAACTAAAGATATTACTGTCATAGGTGTAGTGTTAAACTTAACAGTGGGGGTAATGCTAGAGGTGTAATTTTAAACTTAGCATTGATCGTCTCGACTTCGATACAAAAGTTCAACGGAAAGTCATTGTTATAGGTGTATTGTTGACTTAACAATGAACTGGATGCTAGAGGTGTGATGTTAAACCTAGCATCGCTCATCTCAGCTTCGATGTGAAAGTCTGAGAGAAGTGACTGTCAGATCTTTAATATTGAACTTGACAGCAACATGATCACTATTAAAGGTGTGATATTAAACTTAATAGTAATCTGTCAGAGGTGTAATATTAACATGACAAGAGTTGATTTGTGATATGAGTAATTTTGAGTACCTGCCATTCTATTGAGGAGAATTGACAAATGAAGTTTGGGTTATCAGAGATGTAGTGTTAACTTGGCAATTTTGAAGAATTGTGACTCCATGCAAGGGAGTCATCACGTGAAAGTTCGTACTCGCTGAGGAGTATTAAAACTTTTAACTATTAGAGGTGTAGTGTTAACATAACAGTGATTGAGTTTGTGGACCTACCACTCTATGAGAGGGAATTGTAAATTACCTAGAGGGGGGAGAATAGGTGATGGCTATACTAAATGACTGGAATAGAAATTTACTTGCTAGCAATCTAACAAATACCATTCACAACACGAGAAATACTTGCAAATAAGTAAACAATATAAGTGTACAAGTAAGTAAAAAGAGAGTAAAGTGAAGAAAGAAAGAGTAAGTATCGCAAACACGATAATATGTTCTGAGGTTTGAGCCACTGTTCTACGTCCCAACCTTCAACACTATGAAAAATTTTCACTATTATCGATCTCACTAGATCATCAACCATTATAAATTCTCACTAGAACTCAATGGACTCACAAGTCCTCTCTCACGGTGTCGCAACACCAATATGGAGCTCACTAGCTCACTTGAGGCCGCAACCTCTACAACTTCATAATAGAAGTAAATCGGCGATCTTCTCTTGATCACAAAAGGTTCACAAGCACAATCCTCCAAGATGAGGAGGTGAAACTCTTTGAAATTGTGTAGTGAAAATAGCTTGCAAAGATGTAGAAGGAAGGCTCAAGCTAAGAAATCAAGAATGTGAAATATTGGCTAAAAACCTTTTAAGAAAAGGCTAAAACTTGACTAAATCTTCTTGTAAACTTGTAAAATCTTTTTCTAACTTCTTAAACCTTGCTTTTGGGTTTTCTATAGTCCCTCTATTTATAGGGGATGAAAACATGAGGAGAAAAGCCAAAAAAGTCGTTGGGAAAAGACCCGGAAAAAGACAAATAGAATATAGCCATTGGGAAAAAATTCAAAAGGAAAACATTCTGTCGGTCGACCGGCCAGTCGACCGCTAACGGTCAGATTTTCGACTGTTGGGGTAGCGGTCAACCGATCGGTCGACCGTTTTTCCCAACCAGAGAGGAAATCGGTCGACTAGGGCGATCAACCGGACCCAACTGAGAGCAAACCTCTTGCAGTCGATCGACCGTACAGTCGACCGAAGTGCACACAATGCACTTTGGTGCATGTCGGTCGACCGCTCGATCGACCGACAGAGCAAATCTGCTCTGCCTACGGTTGACCGGTCGGTCGACCGACCTTGGGCCAAAAGCTTGTTATGGAAATCTTTTTGAAACCAATCTTTTTCTGACAAAATAAACTTTGATTTTTAAACACAAAATAGAGTTCTAGGGACTTGATAGAACCAGTTTGTGATCATGGATCAACACATAACAAAGTTAGAACTATTTTTGTAAAAACACTTTTCTAAATCGAAAATCAATTTTTCTGAAACTCGTTTTTCTAAAACTTGATCTTGAAACCGAAAAAGAGAAATATTTTGAACTTTTTTTAAAATACTTTAGGGATGTGAAAGATGTGTGTGTGTCAATCCCAAAAGAGCTATTGATTGAAACGGGAAAATAATAAAGAAAGATTTTAGAAAATCTTAGTCTCGTTTCAATGTAATAGTGTAACAAGGGCTAGACGGGTCGATCCACAGGGAAGGATGCGATGGAAGCTTTTCGGAACGATCTTCTTTAAAATTGGCGTGGAAAATAAAAGAGATATTGATTATGAGAATTATATTTAATCAAGCAAAAGAATTATTGTTTACTAATCATCTACCATAACCAAAGTATTAGTCTAAAAGAGTGAACATCATATTGAGTGAAGAATTATCTACCCTAGGGTATTGATTGAGAATCAAGTAAGATGAATAAAAATGTTAGAACCCTAATTAGTGTGCACTAATAAAAATTAAACTATAATTCAACTTAATTTCAAAGCATAGCATAAGAAAAGTCCACTTAAAATTATGCTATCCAAGCATTTAAATATGAACTATGAATAACCATTTAAAAAGTGCAACCCAAATTAGTTAAACTTAATTATTAGGGTTTCTAACAAGCATAGATGTCAATCAATTCATCTTTTAAACTAAATTAAGGTTGATCGAGAGATTAGCAAACTATAGGTTTAATTAGTTATTCATATTTTTATTTTAATTTTTAATTTTTATTTTGAATAAGAAAAGTTACATGAAAATTAAAAGAAGAAAAACAAATAAGCTAAGTAGAAAACTAAATTGAATTGCAAAGTAAGAAGAGAAAGAAGAATAAAGAACCTTTTTATTGGATGTCACTGACCAATTACAAAGCTCTCCTGCTTCTTCAACAATCTTCTTCTCCAAATAAAAAAACGAAAAATACAAGAAAATTTGAAAAGAAGAAAAGATCTAAAGAAAACCCTAAGCTTCAGCTCTCCGATCCCCCTCTCTATTTTTCTACAGGGGTATTTATAGGAGATTTAAGACGTAGAGTTCCAGTACAACTCTCCCACGAAATCGCGTTACCAGATGTATACAAACGGTAGCGGAAACGCAGCTATAGCCGCGTTTTCGCGGCAAAAGCGTGGCCAATGACCACGCGCTTTTTCACGTGACCTCTTCTGGTCCGTCCGTCTGGGTGCCTCCTCTTGGATTCTGTATTCTGATCCTCAATCTTGAGAATTCAGGATAACTTAGAAAGCAAGTTATCAAAAATCTAAATTTAAAAAGGAGTTGGTCCTTTATCTTTATCTTCAAGCCTTTCTTCCCTTTATCTTTATCTTGTAGTGCAAGCAACCAGGTTCAAGTAGAAGTCTACCTCTGATTTTAGTTAGGATAGGGATCAATCTTATTTTATCCTTCTTCTCCTCTTGATTTGAATAGCAAGTAGAAGTCCTACTTTATCCTTCCTCCTCCTCTAGATTTTAAATTAATAATTTAAAATCTAAGTTTAGATTAGGTTAGATAAGATAGAAGCTTCTAAATTACTATAATAAATCATACATGTGGGCTTGCGGTCTTTTTGGGCTTATGGGCTTCAATTGAGCTTCATTTATTTATTCTTTAATTACTCAAGGCCTGCACAACACTAAACAATAAAATATTACGTAGCAGTGCTTTATAAAAGAATAAGTAGGAAAATATGATGATAAATATGCATTTTTGACTACCTATCACGCCCCCCACACTTATCTTTTTGCTCGTCCTCGAGTAAAATTAAAAAAAAGGAAAATAAAATAAAAACTAAGCAATCCTAACTCACTTTTGTAGGAATCACGATTGCATTTAGCACGTGCACCTAGAGGACGAGTGTTGTCTCGTAAGGGTTTTCAGTGGATTACACCCACAAAATTCATAAAAGAAGAAAATGTTAGTGATTAAAAAAAATTTTATTTTGAAAAAGGAGAGAAATATTTGAAATATATTTGAAGAAACTAAGCAACCTATAAGTTTTAGGATTATCATTTTATTCATTCTTGAACTTAATCTCTATACAATAATTTGTTATTAATTTTAGGTAAGAATTAAAATTGAATTTTTATATATAGTCTCTTTTGTTACCCTAAGTCTTATGCATTCTTGTGAATGTGAATCTTTACTAGGGATTCTTTACTTGGACTCCTATGCCTCTTTATTATATTATATATATATATATATATCTATATTTTTTAAATATGTATAACTCATCTAATTTTCTTTTGTATAAGTATCAAGGCTTCTTGAGGCCCTCATACCTAACTAATTGACTATTAGATATGTTAGTACATATATAGATAATATTTTTAGTTTTCTTAGGCTTTTTAATTCACCCATGTAGTGAGCCTAAGGTCGGTGGCTCCCAAACCGATCAGTTTTAGGGCACCGGGTGAGAAAACACCACACGGACTTAAGGACTCGAGTGAACTAGGCCATAAAACTAAGGACTTTATTTATAAAATCACCTTTAGGTGTAAATACTTATACTTCTTGATGTACATGTATCCAGCTTAATTAGTGAACTCTATATTTTTTTATTTATATTATTATATTATTATATTTTTTATAAGGCACAAGAGTCTTTGTCTTAGAATCCTAGATGTGTAAGTGTATTAGGTATGCACATTTCATTAAGGTAAAAATCAAGACTAATTACTTATTCAATTTTTCCTCCTATACCTAAAAATCCAACAATTTATTTTATTTGACCAAGTTTTTAGATAAGTCAAAATATTGTTTTCTTTTTCAAATATATATATTATTTTTATTTTATTTTTTTAAATAAAAAAATGAAAATGTTGTTAAGTTAATAACCTAAGATTAGTGAGTTATGTTAACCGCAACCTATAGTTAGTCCGTAATAAATATATATTTTATTTTATTTTTATTATTTATTTATTTTTAAAAGTTAAGCGTTAGTACCCTCTCCCATACTTATCTCATGCATTGTCCCCAATGTATGCATGTATCTATAAATGCATGAAATAAACTGGCAGAGAGGTAGAGTTACTGATACATTTGGTCAAAAAGACCCATGGCTGTATCTGCTCCCGGTACTGATTCCAAAAACGGTTTCAGACGTTGATCATTTACCTTGAATTCATTTCCATTCTTAGGGTCGTATATCTCTATGTCTCCATGTGGAAACATAGTCTTAACAACGAAAGGCCCTGTCTATCTTGATTTCAACTTTCTTGGGAAAAGGTGAAGTCTAGAATTGTAGAGTAAGACTTTTTGTCCTTGGACAAAAGTTTTTCTCATGATGAATTTATCATGAAAAATCTTAACCCTATCTTTCATAATCTTTGCATTTTCATACGCCTCGTTCCTTAATTCCTCAGTTCAAAAATTTGTAATTTTCGAAGCGCACCAGTCTTATCTAAATCAAAATTCAGCTGCTTAATTGCCCATAAGGCTCGGTGCTCTAACTCAACAGGAAGGTGGCAAGCCTTTCCAAAGACTAACCTATAAGGAGACATTCCTAGAATCATTTTAAAGGCGGTCCTATATGCCCATAAAGCATCCACTAATTTGGTGGACTAGTCCTTCCTGTTTTGATTCATAGTTTTCTCCAAGATAAGCTTGACTTGCCTATTTGAGACTTCTACCTGCCCACTGGTTTGAGGATGGTAAGGTGTGAATAACTTGTGTGTTATGGCATATTTTCGCATAAGAGCTTCAAAAGTTCTATTGTAAAAATGTGTACCATTATCACTAATTATGGTACGAGGGGTTCCAAAGCGTGAAAAGATGTTTTCTTTCAAGAACTTGACAACAACTTTGTTGTCATTTATCTTGCAAGGGATGACTTCAACACATTTGGATACGTAATCTACAGCCAACAAGATGTATTGGTGCCCAAATGAATTAGGAAAGGGACCCATAAAATCAATGCCCCAAACATCAAAGAGTTCTACTTTTAGAATTGGGTTTAGGGGAATCATATTACGTTTAGAAATCCTTCCTATAATTTGGCATTTTGTGCAAGTTCTGCAAAATTCTAATGCGTCTTTAAACAAAGTGGGCCAATAGAAGCCACTCTGTAGTACCTTTACGGCTGTTTTGCGGGGACCAAAGTGTCCACCACAAGCAAATTCATGACAAAAGGTTAGAACACTTCTAGTTTCCTCTTCGGGAACACATCTCCTAATTATTTAGTTGCTACAATATTTGAAGGGGTAAGGGTCCTCCCACATGAAATACTAGACTTGAGATAAGAACCGGTATCTATCCTGTTTTGACCAACTAGATGGGGTTTGGTTTGTGACTAAGTAATTGATTATGTCGGCAAACCATGGTTCTGTAGAGATGGCTAAAAGTTGTTCGTCGGGGAAATTATCGTTGATGGGCAGTTTGTCGGAAGGTGCGTTTGGCACACGAGAGAGATGGTCGGCAACGATATTTTTGACACCCCTTTTATCTCGAATTTCGAGATCAAATTCTTGGAGGAGGAGGATCCAACGAATGAGTCAGGCCTTCGCATCCTTCTTAAGCATTAGGTATCGAAGTGCAGAATGGTCGGTGAATATCGTGGTTTTGGTCCCAAGTAGGTATGGGCGGAATTTCTCCAGTTCGAACACTACTGCCAAGAATTCTTTCTCGGTTGTAGTATAGTTCACACTTGAATAATATATCATGTGCTGCTTGTTATCTTTGTGTTGTCCTAAGACAACGCCTATAGCAAAATCGGAAGCATCACACATGATCTCAAAGGGTTTGGACCAGTCTGGAGGTGAGATGATAGGTGCAGAGATAAGTTCCAATTTTAGCTTCTCCCATGCGCTACGACACTTGTCATCAAAGATGAAGGGCACGTCTTTGGTTAAAAGGTTTGTAAAGGGTCTAGCAATTTTGCTAAAATCCCTAATGAACCTACGGTAAAACCCGGCGTGTCCTAAAAAAGAACGAATGTCTTTCACGTATCGTGGAATTGAAAGTTTGGCTATGATCTCCACCTTAGCCTTATCCACTTTGATCCCTTTCCTAGATATCTTAAGACCTAGGACAATCCCATGCTGCACCATAAAGTGACACTTTTCTCAATTTAGGGTCAAGTTCTTTTCGATGCACCATTTTAGCACTAGCTCTAAGTGATGCAGACATTGGTCAAACGAATTTTCATAGACGGAGAAGTCGTCTATGAAGATCTCCAAGAAGCGCTCGATCATGTCGGAGAAAAGGCTTAACGTTGGAATGTCGCTGGGGCATTGCATAGGCCGAAAGGTATTCGGCGATAAGCAAACGTCCCAAATGGACATGTGAACATTGTCTTTTCTTGGTCCTCCAGGGCTATTGGGATTTGGTTATACCCTGAGAACTGTCCAAGAAACAGTAATACTCATAGCCCGCTAATCGTTCAAGCATTGGTCGATAAATGGGAGGGGAAATGGCCTTTTCTAGTAGCAGTGTTCAACTTGTGATAGTCTATGCATACTCGAACCTTGGTTGGTAGTCGTGTTTGCACTAACTTTTGCTTGTTATTTTTCACCACAGTAAAACTGCACTTTTTAGGGACTACGTGCACTGGGCTGACCCATTGGCTATCGAAAATGGGATAAATGATCCCATTATCTAACAGTTTCACTATTTCAGCTTGTACAGCCTCTTGCATAAGCGGTTTAGCCTACGCTGTTGGTCCCTCTTCGGTTTAACCCCTTCATTTAGAGGGATTCTATGCTGAACTATTTTAGGGCTTAGTCCTTTGATATCGGCTATAGTCCAACCAATGGCTTCCCTATGTCTCCTAAGGGTTGCCAATAGGTCTTCCTCTTACCTATTAGTCAAGTTGGATGCAACTATGACTGGTAGCGTCTCTTGGTCACTAAGGTAGGCGTACTTAAGATACTTAGGCAAGGTCTTTAACTCCAAGGAAGGAGGTGGCTCGATGGGTGGAGGTGTTAAGCTTAAATTCTACATCTCTATAGAACTTGGACTTGCTGCCCACTCAATCACATCAAGGTTGAGATCACTAGATTCTAACTCTTCATCATCTTTTGATTCTAGTGTGATCTCCTCTTTGTGCTCACTAGTCATATTTTCAATGAAGTTGACCTCAAAGTGTTGGTCGTTTATGTCGTAGGGGTATTTACCTAAGTTGAAAATATTGACTTCCTTGGTCATGTCTCCAAAAGTCAATCTCATGGATCCGTTTCTACAATTTATGATTGCGTTAGCAGTTACTAGGAAGGACGTCCTAAGAGGACGGGAGTCTGGGACCTAGGATTAGACACTGGTTGTGTCTCTAAAACAATGAAATCTACTGGGTAAATGAATTCTCCTACACGTATAAGGACATCGTTGAGCTCTCCCTTTGAAACTTTAATTGATCGATTAGCTAATTGGATCATAACTTGAGTTGGGCTAACTTCGCCTAATCTAAGTTGTTGATATACAGAGAAGGGAAGCAAATTAATGCTTGCTCCTAAATCGAGGAGTGCTCTACTAATATTAGCTTGACCTATTGTGCAAGAAATGGTGGGGTAATCAGGGTCTTTGTACTTAACTGGGATCTGGTTGGACAATAGCTCACTAATATTAGTGGTTAGAAAAACCTTCTTTGGCACATTTGTCTTTCTTCTCTTGGTGCACATGTCCTTAAGGATTTGGCATAACTAGGGATCTGTTGGATTGCATCAAGAAGTAGAATATTAAGCCTAACATGATTAAATATCTCGAGCAGTTTCTCCATATGTGCTTTATTATTACTCCTAAGCCTATTTGGAAATGGGGCTATAGGTTGGTGCACTTGTTTTGCTGACTTATCAACTTTAGTTTCTTTAGAGTTTGTGGAGATGGAGTGGAACTAGATGGAGTAGACAATTAAGCTGGGTCCGGTGGCATGGATACTCGATTATCAACTTGTTTTCCTGACCTCAACGTATGAACCAAGTTACATTTGTTTGGGTCTTGAGCCTCATTGGCTTGCCTAAGATTCCTAGGGTTTGGCAATGGCTGACTTGGTTGAGTTCCATTTTGTCTTTCTTGTTAACTCAGTTGCATCTCTATCCTAGTCAAAACTTGAGCTAGTGTGTCGTGACTTTTAACTAGAGTGTCTACCTTTCTTTCCATATTGGAGAGTCTTGTTTCTATATGTTAATTTTGGAAAGAGGGTTGAGGACTTTGGTTGAGAAAATTTTGTTGATAAGAAGATTGTTGAAAATTATTAGAGAATTTTGGCCTTGTTTGATCATTGTTGTTTGGGCTCCATGAGAAATTTGGATGATTTCTCCAACCAAGATTATAGGTTGATGAATATGAATTGTTAGCGGGCCTTTTGAAGGCTGCATTCATATGCTCGGACAACATTTGATGAGCTAAATAGAAGGGACATTCCTCGAACACATGGTTCATGGCTTGACAATAAGTACAGCCCGCCGAAGGTGTTGGGCTGACTTGGTTCACTAAGACTGGTTCTTTAGTTTCTAGAGCTTCAAGTCTTCGCATCACAGTAGCTAGTTTAGCTTCAGCTATGTTTGCCTCAATGGAATGGACACCTCCTTTAGAAGAGTTAGGGTCATTAGTTCTAAATTTTTCCGGAGTTGGTTCCCATTGGATGGTCTTATCAGCCAAATCTTCATATAATAACCATCCTTCATCTTTGTTCTTTTTCAAAAATCCTCCTTAGCATATGCATTCTAATAGGGTTTTGGTTTGATATTCTAATCCATCATAAAGAGCTTGACAAAGTCGCCATTTCTCTATCCCATGGTGAGGGCATTGGGCAAGGAGGTCCTTAAAATGTTCGTAGTGCTTCCAAAAAGGTTCATTGGCTGTTTACTTAAACTGCAAGATGCTTTTCCTAATTTGTATAGTCTTATGAACGGGATAGAATTTCTTCAAGAAGGCTTTGACGAAATTATCCTAGGATGATTTGAAATCGGCTTCTAGACTGTAAAGCCATTTTTTTGCTAAGTCTTTCAAAGAAAATGGGACAAAACATAATTTAATGGCATCTACTCCTAGGCTGGATATTTACATCATTAGACATACTTCTTCAAATTTCCTTATGAAAAAGTATGCATCCTCAGAGTCAAATCCATGAAATTTTGGAAGAGTGTTAATGTATTGTGGTTTTAGCTCAAATTGGTCGTCTCCTACATCGGGCAGCTGAATGCAAGATAGAAGAGAGATCCTAATAGGATAGAACCTATCTTGCAGTGATGGTGGTCGTGCCATGCGTGAATCGGGTTTTTGCTCGGGTGGTGAACTGTTCCTAGTTAGTCTAAATGTGACTGGATCTCTCGACCAAGCTGACATGCACAGTTAACAAACAAGTTCACCCAATCAATCAAGAAAGAGAAAAAAATAATCAAAAATTGAAAATCCTAATCTAGGGTAAGCCTGGACCTAGACTACTCCTAACTTTAGACTGTCTTTAGGAGGTATATTGTCGACCTTAACCACAAGTTAATCGACCAGGTAGGTGACAAGGTTGGTGGGAGGTTATCCATCAAAGACGTTCCTTAATTAAGTAACCACCAACCTTCAGGTTTTCGGCCCTTAATCCCCTTCCTAAACACCGATTTGGTGAGAGTTAATTTCGAACAACTTCCTCCTTCAGCCAATCTCCTAATGAGTCTGAGTTAACCTAAGGCCAACGTCTAGTCAATTTTTATTTTATGGTTAAGGTTGTGAGTGCAACAGAGATAATTTGTGGGCCAAGGAAGGGTAATGACGTCCCCACCTTATCTTGTTTATGGGTTTTGCCCTTAAAGTGATTTAGTGCACGTGTAAAACAATAGACAAGTATTCACTCAAAAGCAGTAAATCAGCCAAGGGTGCTTCCTAATCTATATGCAATGCGAACGTACCTTATCGTCAGCACTCTTCAACAGGAATTAAGAAAATTTAAATAGACACGTGCCTATGATGCAAGATTCTAAATTTTTTTAATTAGTCAATTAGTAGGTTACTGTTAATTAATTAGCAGTATGCAGGATGATCACAGAGAAATATTATCAAAGCAATAAATAGAACTTTACAATTTGCAGCAACCTGCAACAGATTAATCAGTAGTGAACTACTACAGCTGCGAAAACGCGACAATTGCCGTGTTTGCGCGGCTAGATAGTTGGCTCTGTTGCTCTACCTTCTAAGGCAGAGGCACAGAGCAGCTATATGTCCATAGCTGCAGTTATTTTTCCTGTTATCAGATTCTGCAAATAGAAAAAAGAAAAAGAATAATTAGTTTTTTTAGAATATCGGACCGTTCCCTCCCCGGCAACGGCGCCAAAATTTTGTTGAAACGGGAAAATAATAAAGAAAGAGTTTAGAAAATCTTAGTCTCGTTTCAATGTAACCGTGTAGTAAGGGTTAGATGGGTCGATCCACAGCGAAGGATGTGATGGAAGCTTTTCAGAACGATCTTCTCTAAAATTGGCTTGAAAAAGAAAAAAGAGATATTGATTGTGAGAATTAGATTTAATCAAGTAAAAGAATTATAGTTTATTAATCATCTACCACAACCAAAATATTAGTCTAAAAGAGTGAACATCATATTGAGTGAAGAATTATCTACCCTAGGGTATTGATTGAGAATCAAGTAAGATGAATAAAAATGTTAGAATCCTAATTAGTGTGCACTAATAAAAATTAAACTATAGTTCATCTTAATTTCAAAGTATAGCATAAGAAAAGTCCACTTAAAATTATGCTATCCAGGTATTTAAATATGAACTATGAATAACTATTTAAAAAGTGTAACCCAAATTAGTTAAACTAAATTATTTATTCATCTTCAAGAATACCAATTTAATTCTAAGGTTTCTAACAAGCATAAGTGTCAATCAGTTCATCTTTTAAATTAAACTAGGGTTGATCGAGAGATTAGCAAACTATAGATTTAATTAGTTATTCATATTTTTATTTTTATTTTCAATTTTTATTTTGAATAAGAAAAGTTGCATGAAAATTAAAAGAAGAAAAACAAATAAGCTAAGCAGAAAACTAAATTGAATTGCAAAATTAGAAGAGAAAGAAGAATAAAGAACCTTTATATTGGATGTCACTGACCAATTACAAAGCTCTCCTGCTTATTCAACAATCTTCTTCTCCAAATAAAAAAATGAAAAATACAAGAAAATTCGAAAAGAAGAAAAGATTTAAAGAAACCCTAAGCTTTAGTTCTCCGATCCCCCTCTCTGTTGCTATGCAGGGGTATTTATAGGAGATTTAAGACGTAGAGTCCCAGTACAACTCTCCCATGAAACCGCGTTACCAGATGTATCCAAACGGTCGCGTTTTCGCGGCAAAAGCATGGCCAATGGCCACGTGCTTTTTTGCATGGTCTTCTCTAGTCCGTCCGTCTGGGCCTCCTCTTGGATTCTGTATTCTGATCCTCGATCTTGAAAATTCGGAATAACTTAGTAAGCAAGTTATCAAAAATCTAAATTTAAAAAGGAGTTGGTCCTTTATCTTTATCTTCAAGCCTTTCTTCCCTTTATCTTTATCTTGTAGTGCAAGCAACCAGGTTTAAGTAGAAGTCTACCTCTGATTTTAGTTAGAATACCATCTTATTTTATCCTTCTTCTCCTCTTGATTTGAATAACAATTAGGAGTCCCACTTTATCCTTCCTCCTCCTCCCCTAGATTTTAAATTAATAATTTAAAATTCAAGTTTAGATTAGGTTAGATAAGATAGAAGCTTCCAAATTACTAAAATAAATCATGCATGTTGGCTTGCGAGCTTTTTGGGCTTCTGGGTTTCAATTGAGTTTCATTTATTTATTCTTTAATTACTCAAGGCCTGCACAACACTAAACAATAAAACATTACGTAGCAGTGCTTTATAAAAGAATAAGTAGGGAAATATGATGATAAATATGATGGTAAATATACATTTTTGACTACCTATCAGCTATCAACCTATATCATCTTGGTTTTAACAAATAACTATAAATCCTATCTAAATTGCAAAAAGTAAAATATAATCTTGATATAGTTTTCTTTTGCAAGCTTAATCCTTAAGCTCTTCTATGTGCTTAAGCTCTGCGATCTACTTCTTGGCTTCTAAACGTGTGAGTCTTGTGATGGAGCCGAAATGCAACAAAGAGTTAACCTGAAACTTTGTTAAATAAAATTGTTAAAAACAAAACTATATATTTTTGTTATCATCAAAATTAGGGCTAACGGCCTTTGGGCCAACAAGAATTGGCAGGGAATTTTGGGTTGGAGATAGAATGAATTGTAGAGGTGTAATATTAACTTAACGAACCCCATTGCGGATTAAGAAAATGGCTTGTCAGAGATTTACTATTAACATGACAAGTCTGTGCTTATTTCACTAGGAAAATGAACACAGGTATTTTTATGGTCCTACCATTCTGTGGAGGGAAATTGATAAGGGATTTTAGAGGTGAAGATGGGACCAAATTCCTTAGAATTTTTAGCAAACCCTCAGCTATCAATAGATTTGGTATGCCTTTACCAACTACCGTTTGAGTTGGGGTAGCCATGCTATTTTTCTTAGCATGATGAGTTGTCGAGAACTTATGTTGGACTTAAAAGCCAGCATTTTCCTCTATCCTTAGCCTTCAGAGGTGTCAGATTTTGATAGATAAACTAGAGAAGAGTAATAAGGCTAAAACTGAAGTTTCACACTTTGTCTTTTCTTTGATGTTTATATCATGTATTATGATGTAACCAGTGTTTGGTCGGCTCGACAATAATTGATTGAAATGTGATCCGTTGAAGGAAGAAGCTTTTCTTTGGTGCTCTTTCAAACATCTTGGATCTGAAAGTTTTGATCAGAGGTGTAATGTTAACCTGATCATGAGAAGAATCTTGTTAAGGATAGTACTTCTTCAAGAATTTATCGTTGATCGACATCATGAGCGTATCGTTATTTGGAGTTATGAGGCGGTATGCTCCATTCGAGAAGTTGACTCTACTACAAATGGTCCTTCCCATTTGGGCTAAAATTTTTCTTTTGTCTTATGTGTCATCACCATGGGTCTTCTGACAGTTAAGACAAGGTCACCTTTCTTGAAAGTCTACTCCTTGACTTTCTTGTTGAAGGCTCTGAAAATTCGAGCTTGATAAAGATTTGATGTTGAGCTTGCAGGCATTTATCATCCAAAGCTTTCAGCTTCTGAAATCACAGTTGATGCTTCTCCTCATCTGTCATCTCCGTTGTCAAGGCAACGCGTAGAAATGGGATCTGAATTTCTAGTAAGAGTATGACTTTACACCCATATACCAAAGACAACGGTGTTGCTTTCGTTGGTGTTCTCACTGTTATGCGATAAGCCCATAAACATTCACCAAATTTATCATTCCAGTCGCGTTGGCTCTTCGAGACGAATTTCTTGAGAAATTTCCCAATGGTCTCTGCAAAACCGTTAGAGGCTGGATAGTATGTCATTGAAGACACACTCTGAATTCTGAACTTGTTGCAGAATCTTTGGAATGTATGGCTAACGAACTGAGGCCCATTATCATGAACAATCTATCGTGGCACGCCAAAGTGATAGATTACGTAATGTTTAATAAACTTGATCACGTCAGATGTCTTTACCTCTCTCAAGGAGATAGCCTTAGCTCATTTGGAGAAGTAATCAGTTATGGTTAAGATAAACCAGTTTTCTTTGGATGAAGGTAGGCTGATGGACCAACCACGTCCATTCCTCACATCTCAAATGACCAGGAAGAAGTTGTAAGACAAAGATGTCTTGGTGCCTAATGAATGAAGTCATCATGGATTTGACAGGCGTGGCTTCACTTAGCGTAAGCGATGGCGTCAGGGATCATCTTTGGCCAAGAATATCCCAGTCTTCGGAGTCGATCCCCAGGCTTTGGATCAGGTTGCTGAGCTCCACACATACCGTCATGAACCTCTTTGAGTACTTCCTGTGCCTCTTTATGTGATAAGCAGCGGGTATAATTCCATTATACGACCGCCTATATAGTGTTCTCGTAATCGCATTGTAGTAGAATTTAAAGACTTTTCTTCTAATGACAGCCACCTCTTTAGGGTCATCAGGTAGAATATCGCACAGTGCATAGTTGATGTAAGAGAATCGCTAATCCCTGGGCTCTAGACCTGCTGAAGTCTCTAGGGTTTCTTTGACTTGAAGGTTCCTTGCTGGAATTTGATCATCTTTCAGGACGAATCTTGGACAGTACAGGTCATGGCTGTAGACGAGTACTTTCTCTGCCACTCCAGCTGGAAGGGCCAAGGAAGTGGTGAGAGACACCAGTGCATCTGCATGCGCATTTTGCTAGCGAGGTACATGGTCAATGTAGAAGCTTCTGAACCATTTCGCCATGTGGATGGTTGCATTATGATAGGGTACTAAGTCTTCATATCTGACTTCGTACTCCCCACGAACCTGATTAATAATGAGCTTTGAAACACCGTACGCTTTGAGATTTTTAACACCAATCTCATCTGAGATTTGCATCCCGATCAAGAGAGCATTGTATTCTGCTACAATATTGGAACACGGCTCAGTTAATGAGAATGCATGAGGGATTACGTAATTCTGTGGGGAGACAAGTACTACCCCCACTCCTACTATGATACTTCCTCGATGACCCGTTCTTGATACGCCCGTCGAAGAAGAGTTGCCACACCTGTCCTTCGAAAGACGTCAGGATCAAGCAAACTTTAACGACCTCGTCTGAGAGATCTTCATAAAGTTTGATCGTCCTTGGATCCGGATGCTCAGCCAGGAAGTCTGCCACTGCCTGTCCCTTCATAACTTTTTGTGGCAGGAATTGCATCTCATATTGGGAGAGCAGTATGGCCCATTTTGCCAATCGAACATTCAATGATGATGGTTTTGTCATAAGCAATCTTAAAGGATTGACTTTTAATACAACGTATATGGTTTGGCCCACCAAGTAGTGTCGCATTTTCTAGACGGCGAATACCAACACCAAGATTCTTTTTTTATTGGGTTATATCAATGTTCAGCTCCGATCATTATTTTACTCTAGTAATAGATTGCCTGCTGATATTCCTGATCATTATTCTAGGCTAACAAAGCTACTAGAGAATGATCCATAGCTCGATCGTATATCAGGAAAGATTTTTCTTACACCGGTGCTACAAGGACAGGTGAATGTGTGAGGTACCACTTGATTTCCTTGAACGCTTGTTGGTAAGCATCATCCCAGATGAATGAAAAACCCTTCTTCATCAATTTGGTGAAGGGTTGGCATTATCCTGAGAGATATAAGATAAAGCTTCAGATATAGGCTGGTCGTCTTTATAATCCTCTAAGCTCTCTAAGATTCTTTGGAGGTCGCATCTCCTGGACGCAGTGGACTTTCTCTGGGTCGAGGTGGATTCCTTTGGATGTTACGACAAGCCCAAGGAATTTACCGTTGGCTACCCCCAGGAAGGATTTGGTAATTCATTTTCAATTGATGTGCCCTCATGATATCGAACACTATCTTTAGATCTGTTATGTGATCGCCTTTGGCACGGCTTCTCACAGCAATATTGTCTATGTAGCATGCCACTGTTTTGCGTATATACTTGTGGAAAATTGCATTTATAGCTCTTTGGTATGTCGCCCTCACATTCTTCAATCCAAAGAGCATCACAGTATAGCAATACACCCCTAGTGGTATCCTGAAGGATGTATACTTCTCGTCGTCAGAGTACCTCTTAATTTAATTATATCCAGAGAATTCATCCATGAAGGACATCCGCTCAAACCCACATATGTTGTCGAGCATGACATCCGTGATTGGATAGAGGGAGCTCATCTTTAGGACACGCCTCATTTAGATTACGAAAATCAATACAAACTCGGATCTTCTCATTCTTCTTGGTGATGGGGACAATATTAGCCACCCAATCAGGGTGTTGTTCTTTCCTGATAAAACTGGAGTCTGTAAGCTTCTTGACTTCTGACTGGATCGCTTCCATTATCTCTGGGCGAAACCGTCGTTACTGTTTCTTGATGGGCCTCGCGTCTGGATTGATGTTAAGGCAATGCATAGTCACCTGGGGGTCAAGCCCGGGCATATCTTCTTAGTTCCAGGCGAAAGCATTTATATACTCTCGCTCGAAAGATATTAGATCTCCCAGATTAATCTAGGTTACGATAGGTGGTTCGTGTTATTCAAAGCGAATATCCTAGAGAGCATTTAGGTGTTTTATCCAAGGATCTGTATCTGACTGGATCATTTCTTCATCTCTATCTTCTGGTGGTTTGTTGAAACCATGTTTACTGAAAGGTCTTTGAAGAGGTTGCCAACACTGACATCTGACTCCCGCGATGATGTACCTGATGAGTGATTGTGATATAATGACTCTTCAGACTCAGAGGCTGACGGAATTGAAGTAGACATATAGCCCAACCCCCTCCGAGTTCGGTGACAATAGTCAGGGGCTTTCCCTTTTGGAACGAAGGATCAAAGTAGTGTTTGCCTTCCTCTGTCAAAATTCAAGCCAGGACCACTTACTAGGTCATACCCCATGTTCTCTATCATTTTGAGTGCATTTAGCTCGTAATGAGAGAACTGAGGGAGTTCAGTTTCGCATTCTGAGTCTTCGCGAATCATTAGTTTGGACTCAACTCTTCCAAAAAAGATCGGTTTTTGACCTTGCTTCTTGCTGGGACCTCGAAGAAGGACCCTCACAGATCACTGATATTGTGATATTCCATAAGAGATGATCTCACCGGTGCATGTAATGATGACAGGGAATCTATTGCCGACCAAAGGTCATTATCTACATCGGTACGAGTATCTGATGGTATAGAATCAGAAGCAAACACAAAAAAATAAACCAAATCTAACTCTTTATTAATATACCACTCACCTACATCATTGGCGGTGTTATTGATATCGAGCTTATTAACACCGTTACAAGTGGATTTAGCTCCTAAAGGCATTCTTCTTCTGCCTCCGGTTTGAAATCAGCTTCGTTGCTAAAGTCTAATTCCTTTGCTTGGGGATTCTCGTCTGTCTCCAAAGAATCCTAGTACAGGAGGGAGTCTGTGAGTAGTTCTCTATCCCCTTGAACGGATGCCTTTTGGGGACCAGCGTTCGGACTTTTCTATCTCCATCAACATACTTCATGACTTGATGGAGAGTAAAGGGGACAATGGAGTTGCGATGAATCCATGGTCGTCCCAGAAGCAAATTATAATAGGTATCAGCGTCAATAACATAGCACATCACCTCAGATCTTAGTCCCCGGTCTGGCATTTGAGTTTAATCTTTCCCTTTGGGGACATACCATTGGCGTTGAAGTTATAAATGGTAGTTTGGGTGGCGCTCAATCTGTGAGTGGGGATTCCCAAGTGCTGCATGATTCGGCGGGGCATGATGTTCAACACGAATCCTGAATCCACCTGAATGCGGCTCATTTCAGATGATCCAATATGCCTTATAAAATACATTGGCCTATCATGTTTCCCCTTAACCTGCATGTCATCTGGAGTGAAGGTTATGCAGGGGACATATTGAGAGGCGTGGAAACAGTTTTCTTCATCTTCCTCCTCTGATTTAGCTGAAATCCGAGCCATGAAGGCCTCGGCTAAGACTTCTCTCAGAGCTTCCCTTATTGACTTAGACAGTCTCAGGAGCTCATAAAGGGTAATCCAGGCTGGGATGTTGGCCAGTTGGGGCAAGGCATCAAAGTGGTAAGGTCTCGAAGATCCTTCCATTTTGTCCTTTAGGAGAGCCTTGGCGTACCGAAGCTCCTTTTACTTCTCCATGGGCTGCTTTGTGGATTGCTTGGTTGGCTCCAGGGTGGGTTTAGGCGGAATAGCCACTATTTTATCATACTTCTTCAAGTACGATTGGCCCAACCAAGTTCCTGCCATGAGCGGTGCATTTGGTTCTACAGCAAGGATAATTGTCTCCTCCTCTGAATTAGTTAGCGAGGGGACATTGGTTTCTGCTTCCCGGGAGGACGCACACACCATATTGCAAGGTGAAGCTTTTGATTTGCCCCCGGATTTCCTGTTGGTAACAGTAGTCCACTGCTAGCCCTCCACGAGGTCAGGATGAACCCACATGATCTCTCCTTGAGGAGTAGAAACAGGTACGAGACCTTTCTTTTGCTGGTGGTGTGGATCTGTATTGACCACCCTTAGTTATCCTATCGGGATGGGAACCATTCCGGCTGGCGTTGGAGGTTGTACCCTGAACTGAAGGAAAGACGTCATATTGGCTGTCATTTTCTTCTGCTCCGGGCGGAGCTTGAGCACCTCCGCATCAATCAAATCTTGGAGAATATCTTTGAAGATGTAACAATTTTTAGTAGGGTACCCCAACATCCTGTGGTATAAGCAGTGATTGGGGTTGTCAGTCTTGCCTACCTCTTCAGGACGCCTAACTTCAGGAAGCTTCAGTCTGTTGCTCTTGCTGAGTAATTTGAACAACAAATCGACATACTCGTCTTTGAAGGAGTACCGCTTTGTTGGCGCGCGGCTAGCTTAAAGAGCTGCCCTCTAGCTGGCTGGGGCTTAGAGGGAGACTTCGTCTCTGTCACCTAAGGTGTCCTTTCTTTTAGCTTGGAAAGATGCTTCTGGTGTGCACCTTGTCGACTTTTCGGGTCTGGGCTTGTTTTCTTCTGCCTTATTCTTGGCGACAATCTCTTCTGCCTGTTCGCCTTGCTGGACCAACTGCTTCCGCGTGCAGCTTTCAGCTGCCCCTATCAGAGTTAGGAGTGAGGTTTGCGAATTGTGATGCATGTTTCCATCAGGGTGGTCTGGGTCATACCACTAGGACATCAGAGTGCCATGCTTCAAAATTCATGCTTCAAAATCTCTTCACAATTGCTTTAACTGGCTCTCCTTTCCGTTGTCTCATTGCAGGAGAGTTGGCATGGTAATCTTCGAATCATTTTCGAAGAAACGGATGTTGATAAACTTCACCAGATCACCCAAGTTCTTGATAGTGCCTTCTGGGAGCTTCATGAACCATCCAAAAGCAATCCCTTTAAGGGTGCCTAAAAATGAACGTGTCAGGATGACATCATTTGACACTACATTCTCGGTCTAGAACTGGAAGTAGTATATGTGCTGGTTTGGTGACCCTTTGCCGTCGAAGGCCTGTAGGGTCGGAGCTTTGAATTTAGGAGGATACGGGACAAGATCCCATTCAGCTGGATACGACAGGACCACTCCTGCTTCTTGGAGGCCTTTTCGGTTGGCGAGGGTCTCAAGGCGTGGCTCCAGTTTGCTCATCCTTTTAGAATGAGTACTCCCGTTCTCTAAATTAACCTCCTCTTTAGATGGAGGTTTGGATGGCTCAGAGTTGGAATGCTCTTCATTTTCAGTATGTGCAGAAGATGAGCTCTCCCCTTCCTTCCGTTTGCCCCTGGACTTCTTGGGAGAAGTCTTAGCTTTCGGCTTCTTCTTCTTGTCCTCAAGCAATTGTGAAAGCATCTGCTTGAGGGTATCGATAGATTATTGTTGAGCGTGAATCATATTGAGATGATCCCTCTTGACTTAGGCTTGCTGTTCGAAGCGCCTGGCCATTTCTTCAGGAGTCCCTGCCATATACGTGAAAGCTTCTTTATCTACGAAAGAGTTGAGGCCTGTGAATCTGCGATGGCAGAGTGTGACTCATTACTTCAATACCCCGGGTTAGGGCACTGTATTCCACTGGGGATATTATGCTAGTTCGAGTGTGGGTATGCATGTGCACTTGTTTCAGTGTCAGACTCGTCGAAGCTGACTATTAGATGCTTCCCCTTAGTTCTTCTTGGCATAGTACTTAGACCCACCATATTCGTAGTAAACTCTGCATCAGAGAAGGTTCTCCTAGTACGAGAGCGACGCCTTTTGCCGAGTGGGAGACTGACGTAGACGATAACTGGTTGAACACTGACTGTTTGCTTTTATGCGAGCTGCAGTGGAATTCAGAGAGCACTGTTGTGATGAGCTATTCGCAGTAGCATCGTGGAGTGATTTAATGAACACTCCTCTTCTAGGTTAAGTAGTCCCTTAGATCCGTTAGAGGGGGATCAAAGAGACCAGCCTCAAGTCTTTGAGAATGAGGACTTTTCAGCTCCCTTCTGACCTTAGCCGTCGGAGAGCGAATGTTAACCTTGTGTCGCAACTCAGAGACGTAAGTCTCAAGGGCGCAGGGTTTGGAGACGCGAAGCTCACGTTCTGTGGAACAGGCGCGGCTCTCGCATCTTGGTTTTGAGACGCAGGTCTCGTGCCTCTACTGAGAAGAGATGCGGACCTCGCGTTGCTAATTATCGCACTTGCTTAGTGACAATTGAGAAACACAAACTTCATGAGCCTCACATTCTGACGCAGAGCAGCAGGTCTCGTGTCTCTGAGAAGAGACGCGGACCTCGCGTTGCTGGACATCGCGTCAGTGAGGTAGGGTCTTAGAAACCCAGGCCTCTTCAGCTCTACGTTTGGTATCCAAACGTAAACTTCACGCGTCTGATGCAGTTCAGAAGGGACGTAGGCCTGAGCCTCGTGTCTTGTATCTATTGGACAGATGGTTTTTTTAGTTTTTTCCATCTGTTATTGACATGTGCGATGCTTTGTGGACGTTCAGCATTTCAGTTACACTTCAGGGTTGTTGGGAACCCCTGGTAACCTGGAGCTGAGGAATGCTGAGAGGAGGGGCATGAAAAGATTAGCCTTTAGCGACGTTAGCCTCGCGGGTCTCATGGGAGACGTTGATGCGGGCTACGCGCGCGACGCGACCAGAAATGACTCTGTTCGTAGGGTACAACTAGTACATCTAATGGGTACAAATGAGCGTTCAAGCACAAACATATAATAATCTATTTGTGGCTCACTAGTTATACAAGTATATACCTAAGTTTTAATGAAAACTAACATCTAGACATGTAATCAAAATATGAAGCATAGAAATCAAAACAAAAACTCATATGATCATTATGTAAATGAATATGCATTAGATCTATGATATACATATTAGCTAAACAAATGTGAGAACACATAATAAGGGTCCATATAAACATGTGTGTCTCAAATACTAATCATGCATATCACAAGTCTAATAATCATGTCATTTAACATACTAATCAAAACATGCTAATACTCAATAACATGAAAAGCATGTAAACATAAAAGGGAGTTAGAGATCGTTACCAAAACCATAAGGGCAACTCTCCATGTCTCCAAAATAAGGTGGTCCTCCCACCAAACTTTCATTGAAAGAGATACATCCAAATTGTCCTCATAAAGCTCCGAACGTATCCACCTCAAGGCACCATCGCTCTCACGTCATGCGAGAGCCCACACCTACATCAAATACAATAGGGGTGGTCTTTGGTACCCACACTCTTTTGGGTCCATGGGGGTTAGCTCCTTTCCTAACCCAAACAAATTTAGTTGCTAAATTTGAATCATGTATACGATCATAACAAAACTTAGCAAGGTGGCCCTTAGTCCACAATGTGTACAAGTGTACACATGAGCATACATCGTGTTATGAGTGTGTACGTGAGGAGTATGTGTATGCCGTGGTTTGTGTGCATGCATAGGAGGAACTTGTTTCTTTCGAAACATAGATTCCAAACGTGAGTGGTTCAAAGCACAATGGCTCAAAATGGAGCCCAAACAATCCACACTCTTCTTTAACAAACATATATCATTATCAATCCTAGAAGAAGAGGTGCATGCAGTAGGTAAGCTAGATGAAGAAGCTATACTAGCATGGCAAACATGAGTGTCTAAATCATTTTTCAAAGACTTATTTTTATTTAAGCAAACTTCTAAATCTTTTGAAATCAAATCAATTTTGTTTTTCAAAGAATCATTTTCTTTAAAACAAATACAAGTTTTGAAGATAGACTTTCATTTTTCTTCAAAACATTTTCACAATCATTTTATTTTTCAAGATCTTGTTTTCATTTAAAACAAGTTTAAGTTGGGTGTTCAAAGAGTCACACTCATTTGAAATCTCAACCTTCTCTTGTAAAGCCAATTCAAGTTTTGAAAACAAATCCTTATTTTCTTTTGATAACTTACAAGTTTTCTTTTTCAAAACTTTATATTTTTCAAGGAGGTTCTCACAGACAATAGATAACTCGTCATTTAATGCATCGGCATCCGTACTATCAAGATCATCAAATGAAGAGCTAACACTATCTAGTTGAGTGTCTGAAAGTACCTCAAGGGAGTCATTCTCTTGGACCATGTAGCATCGTTGTTCGAATTCCTCACTAGATTCCTTCTCCATTATGTTAGGCGTTTGAAGCTCGGAGGAGGTCAACGTGTTTCACACTGCAAAGGCGGAATCACAGTTAGAAACCAACATAAGATATTCTTTGTTAAACTTGCTTCTAAGTGCCTCAAGGGCTTGTGCATTGGCCTCTATATGCTTGCTATTACTAAGATAGGATTTCTTGGTAGCGGCAAGGAAAACATGCAAGCCTAGGGTTTTTAGATACATGGACATCCTAAATTTTCACATGTCAATGTTGGAGACATCAAATATAGGAGGTGACAAGCAATCCATGAGTGTGTGTAAACAATATATGTGCAAAAGCAAATCTAGATTAGCAAAACCAAGATCACACTCTAAGGTGGTAAAACCTAATATCAGGAGCGTAGGCTCTGATACCAATTGTAAGTACACCTAGAGGGGGGTGAATAGGTGTACCGCTAATCTAATGAACAAAATGTGGAGATTAAAACTTAAATTGCAACACACTTAATGTAACCAACGAGTGTAACCGAATTTTCAGTGAAGGGCTCTGGACTAACTCCTCTTGATTCCTCTGAATAAGAGTTGAGGTGCTATATGAAGCTCTCGTGGTTAAACACAAGTGAGGCACACAAATAATCACAACCAAGCAAATAAGTATGATATGACAATATGAAACAATGCAAGGCACAATATAAAAGAGAGAGAGAGTTAGAGTCAATGGATCAAACGCAAACACCGAGATTTGTTTCGAAGTTCGAGCACACAGCTCTACGTCCCCGCCTTCACACAGAAGGATTTCCACTAACTCATCCACACAGGACTTCCCACATAGGGAACCTCCACAGAAGAATTTTCTTTTCAATGATTTTTCAACCCTTCTAAAAATAAGATAAAGATCAAATCTTTAAAGCTCTAAAACTCTTTTGAAACTTGTAATAAAACACTTGCAAATGTGAAAATTTTCTCTCTTAAAAATTCTTTTCAAAACAGCCAAGAGATGGGGTATATAAAGGCCCCAATCAGAGTCTGCCCGTTGGCAGCAGGAAAGGTCTGTTTGACCTTCCGGTCGACCGGCCGGTCGACTGGTCAATGGTAAAAAATATGACCGTTGAGCCTGCAAGTCTACCGCCCAGTCGACCGTGCCAAATCCAGAGAGCAGTTGCTCTCTGGCCGGTCGACCGCTTGGTCGACCGTGCCAAGCCTCACGGTCGACCGCCCCCACCCGAGAGTGGGGCACTTTCAGTCTGTCGATCGCTCGGTCGACCAGCCTAAGTGGCTGGTCTGCGTGCACGTCCTGGTCCGGTCGACCGGCCCGGTCGACCGCCAGAGCTTGGCAGGGCTAATTTCAGATTTTGAAATTTGGGTTTTTAATTATAAAATAAATCCCATAAAATCTCTAAAAATCTACAAAAATAAGTTCTTATATTATATTTGAAATACAAACATGTGTGAAAAATTCAACACATATTTCAACTTATTTGAACCATTCGTGTGTCTTAGAAATTTTGCCGAAAACCAAAACTCGTATTTTTCAAAACTTAGATTTTTGAAATGGAAAATCGTTTTGTCCAAAACTCATCCAAATACAAAAATATGATATTGAAACAACTTTGAGGCATATAGTATATGGATATAATCCAATATACATATAAAGATATATCAATGTTTTTGACAATAAATCAAAAAATAAGTTTTGTTAAATACAAAACTCCAAACTCATGAAATAGACTATCAAACTAAGTTTGTTTAAATAGTTGAAGCATAGATGTATATAGAACAAATCTAATATACATTAAACCAT
The DNA here is from genome assembly GCA_038442645.1 of Agave tequilana. Taxonomy (NCBI): domain Eukaryota; kingdom Viridiplantae; phylum Streptophyta; class Magnoliopsida; order Asparagales; family Asparagaceae; genus Agave; species Agave tequilana. Next base: position 7,440 of record JAVJIF010020204.1, on the reverse strand, counting down.
GTAAACTTGTTGATTCTATCTATTCATGAAAACCAAGATCGGTTAAACTAAAAACCGAAAACCAAAACATGAAACTTAAACAAGTGTGTTTGTTGTGAACTTGAGCATATCACACTATCTAATCTTTAACAATGGATCTAAACTATAAACTAAACACTGTACCGAAGTCTTCTTGTAGAGCTCCGTCTCCAAGTCGACTCGATCCAAACGTGATCCACCGAGCTTGACTCCAGCGAGTGCTAGATATGAACTTTGACGCTCGGGCTCTTGAATCACCATGTGAAAGCTTCAAAACACCTTTGTTGAAACTAATCACCTACTAATATCTTGGTTAAGTATCTGAAACTAAACATCACAAGATTATTAGTAAACTATAACTACATGAGTTAATCATCATCAAAACTAGAGTGGAAGGCCTCTGGACCAACAGTTACAATAACAAATAACAAATGAATAACAATATATAGACCCAACCGTAAATGACAATATAAGCTCAAAGGGAGGGTACTCACAATTCATGTATCAAGCATCAGAATGGTATTCACAAAGTATGTAGTAATAATAGGAAATACTCGCATGTTATGTATCATGTATTAAATACCAGAATAATTCACACAGCATGTATCATGAATTAAATATTAGAAGAGCACATGCGAAACATATTTAACATTAGAGAAAGTATAATTGCATGGCATATATCAAATATTACAGAAGTAGCATTCATAATCCTAGAAAAGTACTCACCTAAATCATCAAAAAATGCTATAAACTTCTGGAACACCAGAAACACGTGCACGCCACCCATCCATATTAAAACATATATATAATATATTAAATTATTTTTAGAGAGAGAATAATAGAGAGGAGAGAGAAAGAGAAAGTGAATTGCAAGAGAAATCTAGAGAAAGAACCTAGAGAGAGTTAAAAAAGAGAGAGATAGAGAGTGAGTGAGTGAGAGAGAGATAGGAAAGAGTGAGAGTGAGAGAGTACTGGAAAGGAGAAAAAGAAAGAAAAGAGGGAAAGAAAAATAGGGAGAAAGAAAGAAAGAAAGAAAAAGAGAAAGAGAAAGGGAGGAGAGAGGGTTTGGGGCGTGGGATGGTGGTCGCCACTAGCGGCCAAGGCACCGCGGCGCAGCGGAGGGGGACGGCGCGCGACCGGAGCCCGGGGAGGAAGGGAGGTGGGGATTAATTGTTATTATTGTGGTTGTTGATGGAGTTGATGGTTGTTGAAGGTGGTGGTTGATGGTTGTTGGTAATGAAAGTTGGTGGTGATGTTGGAGAATGGAGGAGGTGGAGATAGTGGTGGAAGTGGAGGAGGTGATGGAGAATTTGTGGGTGGATTTTGAAGAAGGAGATGAAAGTGATGGTGATAAATTTGGGAAAATTGAAAGGGTGGTGGTTGGTATTTGGCGGAAGTGAGAGAAGGGGTTGAGGGATGGCGTCGGCCAAGGGAGGGGGACGGCTGCGCTCAGGTGGCAGAGTAGGCGGCATCAGCGGCCCAAGGGAAGAGGAGTTGGTGGGAGAGAGGGAAAGGGAGAAATGGAGAGAGAGAAAAAAAAGAGAGAAAATGGGAGAAAGAGAGAGGGGAAAGAAAGAGATGGGGAAAGAGTGGAGAGGTACGGTGGAATGGGGAGGAAGATGGGCTGCTGTTGGCAGGAGATGGAAGGCAGGGAGTAGGTGGAGAAGAAAGAAAAAGAAAAGAAGAAAAGGAAAGAGAAGAAAAGAAAAGAAGAAGAAAATTGGAAAAATAAGTAAATAATTATATTATTGAATAATTAAATTACTAGAATAAAATGGGAGTATTAAGTAGAGGAGAAGAGAAGGAAAAGTAAAAAAGGAAAATAATTGGTAAATAATATTATTATATAAATCGGGTGAAAATCGACTGTTTTAGAAAGTTCCCAAAAATTCAAAAAAAATAAAATATTATTCTGAAATGCATGATGGAATCGAATTCAAGAAATGCAATCTGATTTTCAAATTAAAAATCTTAGAATCTTCCGGTGACACCGGTCGACACGAAAACTGGCAGAATTTCGATAAATTCAGAAAAATCTTAAAAATGTATTTAGATGAAAAATGAGATTCTAAGATGTAATGCGAAAGACATTTTTAGAAATTCAACTCCAATCGAAAACTAAAAATTCAGGAATCAGTTAGCGATACCGATCGACATCTGTTTTGAAGATTTTGCAAAGTAATTCAGAAAAATTTCAAAAAAATCATAAAAATTCTAAAATATTGGAGAACAGTATCTGAAACTGAAACCGGTCAAATTGGACTTTAAGAAAGGTTAAATCATATAGTAGCTGGTATCGGGTCCCCGGTTCAGACTCGCGCTGACTCTGAGTCCAGAAAATCCGGATCCAATACAAAATAATCACACAAATAATCAGAAAATAAAAATAAATACAAAAATTAAATCAAAAAATACAATAAAAAAATAAGAATACGTATCTAAGTACATATTCTGGGAACGGGGTGTTAAATTTTAGCCCTCTTGGGCTTTTCTTCATACTCAGATGATCTACCGCCCTCTAGCATGCCGTTAGTCGAGTTCGAGGAGCTTACAAAAACCTCTATCTGGCTAATCCATCCAGATCTTGCTCTGCCTGATCTAAAATCTATACAGATCTCGCCCTCTCATCGATGCCTGATCCATCTGGATCTCGCCCTGTCTGAGCCATTCAGATCTCGCCTTCTCGCCTGATCCTCCTAGATCTCGCCCTGCCTAATCCATCTGGATCTCACCCTTGGAGCTCGCCGTGCTCTCAGATATCTGGATCTCGTTATGTCGCCCTCAATCGCAGTCTGCTCATCGACCTGCTCATCAAAACCTCTCATAAGTTTTGCAAGATTTTATTCAAACTCTTGATTTTGATGCACCATGAGTTTGAGGAGGGTGTTAGATACTCTTATCTTTAGATATCTTTATCCTATTAATACTCTTATCTTTAAATATACCTATCTTACTTTATCTTACTACTCGTTTTCTTATCTATTTATTCTCTCTTATATCTATATATATTGAAGTAATTGCTTTATAAATATACATACTGAAATTTCTTCTTCTTCAAATTATTAGAAGCTATAGCATTTCATTATAGCATACACATTGTGGAAAATATGGAAAGAAATGAGTAGTGTTGATTTTCAAAAATTATCAGGAGCTCGAATGCAATCCTGGGCAGTGTTCTCGAAGTAAGCCTCAGAGCATCAGAGGGCTTTAGGAAGGAAATTTGGATTTTCCTTATTTTAGAAAGGTAATGTATATACAGTCACCCGTTTCATAAACGAGTAAATTAATAAAACACTAAGTAATTAGAGACGTAATGACACAATGATAATAAGAGTTGAGGTAGGCTACCATCAATAGTATTTTTCTTTCACAAGTTGCTATCGATACTATTTAAGATGCAAATATTATCACTCCAAATTTAAAGATGTAACTCTAATGAAAAATCCACACTACTAGATTTAATCTCATACCATTAAGAATCTAAATACCAAATTTAGAAAAATTTGAGCGTGTTATATCATGTGTCTAATGAATTTTTCTTTGAATTTAATTTTATGTTGAATTTAAAATGTTAATTTTGTCAACACTTAATTCATCGGTAAAATACATCGAAATTAGTTGAAAAATAGTTTCTGCATAGTTAATGGACGGTATAAATTTCCATTAGGGTTGCCCATTTGTAAACTTGGCCTGATTATATTCACATTCAAAATACTATCAGTAGTAACCTGGCTTAATTTGATAAATAATCTTGTTTTGCAAAAGTTTTATTGTTGAACATAATATTATTTTTAAAAAACTATTATTCGTGTAGCTCTATTTGTATCCAACCAAATTCATATTCTAAACGTATTGATATTGTCATAATCCAAATGGTTTGTATTTAGTATTCATTTTATATCGCTAAACTCTTGTTGTATTCATGTATTTCTGAACAAGAAATCAAGTGCAAGATGAGATGTTCGAATCCAGTCTCATATGCTGAAAACTTGATTGAGTTAAGGATTAGATGTTTGAGGAGCAATACAGGAACTAAATAGTCTAAAATAAATTGATTAATACATCAATTTCAAGAGAGTCACAACGACGCATTAATGAGAAACGTCGTCGAGCTCGTGTTCTTATAGGAGTAGATGGCACTTGTAAGCTCTGCAACGATGGTGTTGAATCGGCATCCCACCTACTCTTTCATTGCCTGTCAGTTAAAGACGTCTGGTGTCATGGCAATATTGACTATTAATATTATGGCGGATGACGTTGTCGGTTCGGTGATTGCGAGATGGTTAGACTCGAGCACCTGTAGTTCTGCAACCTTCAAGCATGGATCTATGATTATGTGGTGGCTGTGAAAAAATAGATGTAAGTGGGTTTTCGAAAGAATCTCATTCTCTGCTGAAGCAACGAGGATCATGGAGAATTCGGCAATCTATTGCCTGGATGGTGTTCGACAAAATGCACAACACCACTCCACGACACTGCAAGTCAAATCTAGACTGTCTTCCCGAACATGTTGAAGTTTCATGCTGACGACAGTACAAGGCAAAACAATATTTGTGTGACTATTGTCTGTAGAGACTCGCAAGGCTGAGTGAATCTTATAACCGCTGCGAGAGTAGCCATGCTAGACTGGAGCATGCAAAGGCCAATGCAATCCTTCTTGGACTGAAGCTAGCGGCCGATTGAGAGACACATCTTGTAGTACTGTAAGTGATACAAAGAGCTTGGTTCACTACATTTATAATAGGGACTTAGTGGCTCCATGAAGGTCACCCATGTGATCGGAATTATGTAGCAGATCAACGATGAAGCAGTCCACCGCGTTGATTGTCAATGTCTTAGCTATCAATTGTTTGGACAATGATCGTATGAGTGCCTTCCTACTCCATTGTTAGAGAAGTTAGACATCATTTCATATGACCAGCACAACATCTAATGTAAAATCAAGGCTTCATTCTTTAAAAAAAAAAAAAAGAAAACCTACACGTTGAGCCCACACCAAACCCTTATATATCCAAATCCAAACAACTCACACTAAAGTTTCGATCAACAATCCAGAAACCAACACTAATTTCCTTCCCCTAATCAATCGGATCAATTGTTACAACTCCTTTTTCACCACACAAACCCTCTACAAAAAGGAATTGCTGTCAAAAATACCTCAACCCAATTCAAGGCTGGATGAGATTTTCTTCAGGCTGAGGTGATGGAAGAAACCAAACCATCTCCCAAGAAAATCTCTGAAGATTGATTGCATTGTGCAGTTAAATCTCTGCACACCACTGCTGACCCCTTCAATCTCTCTGTAAGACTATATCTCTCTGTGGTTGCATGAAAACTGATGACAGCCCAACTTTCCTTTCTCTTTCAATCACACACATCCAAACTCTCTGCACTTGCTAACATATATAGGGAAACAAAAAGCCTACATCTCCTTTAATACTCAATTATTATATTTATTCATTTCTTTTCTTTCTTTTTTTTTCCCTTTTACGTGTATGAATAAATATAAAGAAAAAGGAAACCCAACTGAAATCTCTCCGCCAGTTTCACAGAGGTGCGCCATTCTGTATCCATGATTCAATGGACGCGTGTGTGTAGAGAGATAACGGCCTCCCTCTCTTCTTTCTTTTTTTTTTTTCTTTTTTTTTCTTTTTCCTTTTTTTTTTTAGAGAGAGAGAGACCTCAACCTCACGCTCTCGGTCTGATCCAACTATAACCCCTCCCTCCTCTCCTCTTCTCTATAAACTCTCTCTCTCTCTCTCTCTCTCCCCCTCTCTCTCTCTCTCTCTCTGGTCTCCAATTGAACGTGATGAGCATTCAAGCTTGGATTGTGGAGTCTTGATGATGGATGATTTCAACCAGAACTTGCAGTTTCAGCCTCAGTTCCAGTTTCACCAGCAAACCCACAACAGATGATGATGATGATGGTGGTGCCAGAGTCGTCCTCTGTTTCTTCACCTCACCCTCTTCTCGCTATGGAACCAAACATAGAGACCCTCATCGAGAAACAGAGCCAAGAGATTGATCGCTATGTTCAACAACAGGTAAATTTCTTAAATCATTTCAATGTGTCGGGTAGAGAAATTTCATTAAAACAACGTCGTCTTCTTTTTTGATCAAAACAGAACAATTTGCTGCGGAGAAGCATTCAGCGGTGCTCGAAGCAGCACTGGCGTCCATAATGCGAAGCCTCGAGTCGAGGCCGCTCTGGTGCTCAAAAAGAAGGACGAGGAGTTGGCGATGGTCGAGAACAGGATGCTGCAGCTCGAGGCGTGTCTGAAGAAACTGGAACACGATAAAGATTCATGGCAGAACGCGGCGAGAGAGAACGAGGCGCTGGCTGTCTCGCTCGGGAACGCGCTGGAGCAGCTGCGGAGCCCGTGCTTTCTTCGACAGGGAGAGAGGAGGAAGACAAGGGGAGGATGAGATAACTTCTTCGTCGACGAAGCTCAAGAGATCAGGAGGCGGCTGCAGGGTCTGCGGGGTTCGGGGCTCTTCCATGTTGCTGCTCCCATGCAGGCACGTTTGTTGCTGCGAGGTCTGCGATGCTTCTGTTGATCTCTGCCCCGTTTGTAGCTCGGCGAAGGAGGCAAGCGTTGAGGTGTTCTTGGCATGAGAGAGAAGATCAAAAGAAAATGGAAAATGGCTGATTTTTGTTAGTGTTTTTGTGTTCTTTTGTTACAAGGAAAGAGAAATACGAGTATCCTATTTTGTCAATCTTTTGTTCCTCCCTTCTGATTTTCTTAAAGATACCAAGAACAAATTATGGTAGCCAGAATCTTTCTGTGTCAAATTTTAAGATTGAATTAGGGTAATTTTGAATGGTAATTAGTTGGGTATTCTTTTTTGGAAAACTCAAGTGTTATGAGAATCGGATAAAATGATATTTTAGATAAATTTGGGAATAAAAAGTATAAATTAGTATAAAAATAAAATTAAAGTGTTTGGTAAACGTTAAAAGAATAGAATTCGAGTAAATAGTAGAAAGTTCTCTTTTACTGTTAGTACTGTTTGAGAAATAGCTATGTGGCCTTGAAATGAGTAGTAAACACCCTTGAACTCAGTAGAAAACATTATGAACTGTCCTGAGGTTCGGTAGTTTAATCAAATTTAAGATAGTTCATAAAGTATTTTGTTAAATCTTCAGTTTATACAAGTTCTTTAAAACACTACAAGGGGAATCTTGCTATAGTGCAAGAGTGTTTTCTTCTGAATTTGAAAAAACAGAATTGTTTTCGGTTATTTTAGTAACGAAACATGGGGATTAAGAAACAACAATATCGCAAGAGGTTTTTGGTAATTTTTCTAGCAGAAGATGTTGTTGGAATTGAAGAAGATAAAAGCGAATCTTTGAGCTGAATATGGCAAGATCCGTTGATCGAATCAATTGGATGAATCAATTGGATGATGGTTGGAGTGTGT
>JAVJIF010020203.1:0-53779 GCA_038442645.1 Agave tequilana | reverse complement strand
ACGCCGAAAATTGCCATCTCCATGAACAGGAGTTGCAAGGTGCGGGTCTGAAACCTTTTTTGGAATTTGTCCAAGGCATTGGCCATGAAATGCGCTAAGGCATAAGCCATAAAACGCGCCAACGCCAAGTGCCAAAGATTCCTGCACGCGCGTCCGGAGAAGTTCAGGTCTATGGTACAAATTCCAGAAGGAGTGCACCAATGCAGACTTCATGAGGGGGTCCAGATGACATGAAGCCAAGGTACAGGCCATGGTAAATCTAAATTGTCATGGTGAAACGAACGGCATACCCGTGGAGACCTCTATCAAGAGTTGTAATCTCTGCACCAGGACGCAAACGTGGTCACAAGGCAAAGAGTTGTTTTCTCCTAAAGAGACCAAACAGGAGCTTAAAAGCCCTGGGTCATCTTCAGAGCCTTCCTCATCCATGGAGACAATTCGCTGAGGAAGATGAAGCTTCTCAAAGCGCTCTCTCTTTCAAAAAACAAAATAGTCCAAAGGCAGGATTGAAGGGAGAAGGGGCGCCCTATTTATAGGCAACTCCTGATAATAGCGATTAATGGCCCCGTAATCTGAACCGCCGGCATTAATAACTGCACAACTGCCAAGATCCAATAAGGGCCGGACGCGTGTAACGCTGCTTCGAGAATCGCCGCTGGCGCTGATCTCCAACCGCCCGCACTGATTTCTCGTTTAAGAGAATCAATACTCAAGCCCAATCAGCAGCCGACGCGTGGACAACTGCTTCGGGAAACAAAGCGGAAAAACCGCATCGGATATTTAAAGATCACACCAAATCCCTATGACAGGCTGTATGTAACGCCTGGGAGTTTACACTCAGACGCGGATTGAAGAACTATCCACACATCCGCGTCCCAGAAAGATGCCCGCGCGAGTCAAAGTCGCGTCCCCTCAGAGAGCACTTAATCCATTTTTGAATTAAGGGAAAGGCACAAGGCTGCGTCTCCCGCGTCTGCCTGATCCGCTTCCTTCTTCGCAGAAGCAGATCCGCGTTATCCAGAGCCGCGTCTCCCTGAATGAATGCCGCGTCTCATGAAGCAATGATGGCCGCGTCTCCCTATGGATTGATGCTGCGTCTTGTCAAAAGGACTTAGTCCTGCCTAAGTTCTCATGAACTAAGAACCGCGTCTCACCCTGTGATTGACGCTGCGTTCGGAGGCCGCGTTTTCACTCTATGCTGCGTCTCATCAAGAAGACTTAGGTTCAGTAATCACGACTAGTGATCAAGAGTTGGACTCATCCACAACAGGACAAAGAAATTGGGACAAAAGCTTTAAAGAAAACTTCTATTATATCAAAAAATGATAGAAGTGGATACAAACACTCTTAATAAATAGAGTGTCCCTTTTCTTTACAAAAAAAAAAAGAAGAAGAAAAGAAGGCTAAATGTCCTGGCTCGCCAAGGAACGGATTTGTTCCCTAAGGCGGTGAATCTCATGCTGGCGCGTCCTCTCAGCCTCCATGATAGCCCGGTCCCGCAGCTCCGTCTCAGATGAGAAACTCCTGGCAGCCAGCTGCATCCGCAGAGATTCCACCCTGGAAGATTGCAGGGATAGACTCTCTTCAGCACGCGCCGTAGCAGCCCGTTGCTCCTCAAGCTCCTTTTTGAGGGAAACAAGTTTCTCCTCATTTAGCGCAAGAACAGCTTCCGCCTTGGCGATAATGTCCCGAGTTCTGAGGATGACCTGCTCCGTGCTCTGCACACTGAGCTCAGATTCCCTCGAATCTCCGGCTAATTTTTGAAATTCAGCCTTGGAATATTCAAGGTCACGGACCTCGGCAGTGATCTGCGCCTCCGCCTCCTGTCGCTCCCGTTCCTGAGCAGCTAGGAGCCTAGTCAGGATGGCCTGGGCCTCACCGGAAGAACCAGCATCTTCCAAAGATTCCAGCTCCCGCAGGTTATCTCCAAGTTGCTCTACCACCTGCAGGCATGCCCTGGCAAGTGAAGGGCCTCCCGCCAATTCGACGCTCACGGCCATATTTTCAAGAAGCCTCTGGGCGAACTGGAAGGTGCTGTGTCCACGGAAGATGAGATCAATACAGGATCCCATCGAGGTGAAGAATTGTTGCACCATCTGACGTGCCAGCTCCCCCATGTCTTCACCACCTAAGAAGCTTCCCGACCCTTTTCTGTCACGGGATAAGGGATATAGGGCGGGTCTTCTCGCACAAGAGCCGTGCCAGCCGTCGATGTGGCAAGAGCAAGACTACCCACTGGCGCTTCCTGGAGCGCCGCCTCTGCAGGAACCTCCACGACCAAGGAAGGAGTTGTAAGCACAACCTCTTCAGAAACTTCCACCGAGGATTGAGCTGTGTGGCCTTCTGGAAGGGTGCCGATCGTCAGACTCCCCACCTGAGCCCCCTCAGTCAGAGCTGCCTTACTAGGTTCGAGGTCCAGAGGCGTCGAGTCCTGTAGAATGGGAGTCTCCCCAGCTTCAGCAGTAGCCTTCTCCACCGGCGGAGTGAGAGCCTCCTCAGCCTCAATGGTTGTTTCCCCTCCTGGCAAAGGGGAAGGCTCCCCAACTTCAACAGCTGCCCCCACTGAGGTTGTCTCGGCAGCCGAGACCTCAATCCCCTTAGGCTGGGTCAACACTGTTTCCATCGCCTCGACATGCGAGGAAGTTGTACCTTCAGCAGGGATTATAGCCGGCGGTAACGCAGTCGATGATTCGCCCCCGTATATTTTCCCCTCCGAGATGCGTGAGAACTTACTCGGGTCAGGAAAAGCGGGTTCATGGCCGTAGTCGACTTTATCTTCAAAGTCGCTTTCCGTATCAGACGCGGAAGACGACAGTTCAACGCAAAGGTCCTCGGTGACCGGGGCCTTGCCACCAATCACCCCAGTGGTAGGACTAGGGTCGATTATCCGAGCGCTGGAGATGAAGACACTAGGAGGCCCTGACCGCTGTGCCTTGTCTCTCCCTTCACGAGCAGAAGAAGGCTCAGACCGAGCTGAGAACCCTGGAATTTGGACATCCCCTCCCACGAGCTGTACTTCCTCGTCAGCTATAGTGAGTTTGTCAACCAACTCCCCCTCTCCCGCAATCTTACAGGTCCCTCTGTGCGACCTAGGAGCACGGATTAAACTGGGGAGATTTTTATCCTCTGGCGGTTCCTCAACCATGATAAAGAGGTCTTCAGGACAGTCCTCAACTCCAGCAGAAATGCCTTCCCAGGGAGAGACTTCTGTTGCTAAATCCCTCCGAGCCCTCTTCGAAACAGGACCAGCAGTTGAGGTAGGACCCCGACGACGCTTACTCACCAATTCTTGAGCCTTGGTGGTAGAAGGCCCCTCCTGTGGCCCTAGCTTGGTTCTACTCCGGGTTACTCGGAGCTCCTCTCTTGAGCCTCCCTCGGCTTCTCTCTGAGATGCTCTCTCCAGCTCTTTCTGGACCTTTAAATACTGGGTGATCATGTGCGAGCATTTGCCAGACTCCGACTGTGTTTTGAGATAGGCATTAATGCCCTCAATACCTGTATACCCAGGAGCAAAATCCGGTGACTGGTTTACCCGAGAATACCAGGTGCAGAAAGTGAAGCTGGTAAGGTTCTTCGGCTCCTCGACGGGCAAACGGAAAGTTGCCTCTGTCCCCCCAGCCACGCTATAATACCAGGCTCGAGCACCTTCGCACAGATTCCGTCAAAGGCAAGTTGTGTATTCGGATTGCCGACATAAAGCTGAGCATAGCCAAACTGTCGGGCAAAACGACTTGGCATATACGGTTCGATAGTGCAGGAAGTCCCTTGGCGAAACAGCACATATCCTGGTCGTATATTGATCAACCACCGGAAGACTCCCGCAGACAGTTGGGTGAGGTCATCCCGACCTATAGAATCAGTGAATTGCTCACCAAAGGATGCACCAGGAATTCCAGGGAAGCAGCGGTTGAGCTGGTAATTGGCGGCATTTGAGAGACGTCTCCGAATATAATATATATAGGTGTCACTCCAATCCGAGTCTTCCAGCCGCCTCACAAAAGGGACAGGACTCGTACTCCCACGCGCCGTTGTCATCAGAGAAGGGCAATGCATCACGTACCAGGCCATGAGATACGTGTAAGGCAACTCCATTCGGGGGTTGGGGCGCCTTGCCGTCGGGTTTCCCTCTGAGTCGACATACGGCTTGCCTTGAGAGTCGACAGTCCTTGGAGCCTCGCATAGTCTCTTGGCTAGCGCCCGCAACCCGCTCTGAATGCCAGCCGCCACGGCCGGAAGAAGGGCTATAGGACGGCCATGGGCCAGGAGCACTGCTGGATACACCACGTCGGCAATAATGACTTCATGTGGCCGTGTAGGTACCACGCAACGCTTCAACCACAGCATCAAGAAGCCCGCCAACAGCGCTCGACTAGAGATAGAAGCCCGGGCCCGGTGATGATAGCTTTCGAAAAGCGTATCAGGTTCGAAGCCGTCCTCGTTCGACCCAGTGGTGTAAAAGCCCTCAGAAGCTTGTGCGACCATGTCGTCAACTCCCTGTTCAGAGAGGGGAGCCAGTCGAGTTATCGAATGATCCTTCTTACTGACATTGCTGAATAAGTAATTGGCCCAGGATAGATGCCTGACTCCATGCGTCCTCCAACCGGTTACCTGACCACAAATATGGAAGTGGCACATCACTTCCCAATAGGTCTCATACACCTCAGGGGAATCCTTCTTTATAAGGTCAAGCTCCCTAGCAGTCGGGACATATTCTTCATAAGGGAACTCCCCCATCACCAGCCCCGAGACCTCATGCAACTCATGCAGTGCAAGGCCCATTTCTCCAACCGGGGTAAAGAATGTCCCCGTCTGAGGGTTGTAGCGCTCCAAGATCCCGAAGAAGTTGTGAGAGCTCATTGGGATACCCCATTGTACGGCCCTGACTGCTGAGTATAATCCCACGTGCTCAAGCAGATCTCCAAGATCGGAGAGGGCAAAACCCACCATCCTGCCCCACCAAGAATTCTCCGTGGAGTGGACCCATCCTGGCAAATGGAACTTGGCCGGATAATCACCCTCTGCTTCTATGAACGAGTTGAGGAAGGTGGTGGCAAGCTGCGGGATCTCTCCGACTGGAAGCTCAGACTTGCGTGACCCGGGAAACAAGCCGAGGACCGCCCGGTCATGGCAATCATGACGGTATACGTTCTGGGATTTGAAATTCCCAAGGGTAATCTCAGAGATATCCCGGGACACGTCCCACTTCATCTTCCGAAGGACGGACAGATGTTGGAGATAAGACAACGGGAGCATCCTCTCCATGGCTGGAAGGAAGTATCTCCTCTCCCCTATCTGACGGAGCCACCTGTAATTCCCGTCATACATTGGGTTGCCACCGTCGCTGACATGATCTCCAAAGAAGAAAGCAGGCTTCTCCAGCTTGATGTGGGTATCTGTTGCGAAGACTGCATCGGTCATGAGCACCCGAGAAGTCCTCTCATTAACATGGGCAATCATTTCCCTGCGAACTGGCGACCTGTCAGCAGTCACAGGTATGGTCCTTCGCAGTGCAAAAGTCAGACGGTGGTCGGCACCACCCACGCGGCCAAAATGGTGCATCTTGGCAAGTGAACCTGAAACATGCGGCACTGCAAAAGAAAAAGACACTTGGTCAGATACTTTGCCAAAAATAAGGGAAGACGCTAAATGTTCATAATTCAAAACGCAGCCGAGACATTGGACGCAGGAGTTATCATCCGCGTCCAGACCTGCGAACTTGCACCAAAACGCAGAAGAGATACTGGACGCAGGAATTTTTCGAATCCGCGTCCAGACCTGCAAAGCTGCGTTCTACAAACCAAGACTTATGAAAATTCGAAGTACTTGGACTCAAACGCCAGATTCTACAAAATCGGCGGTTGAAGACACAGAACGCAAGGATCAAATCCGCGTTCTGCAAACCAAGACTTGTGAAATTTCAAAGTGCTTGGACTCGGACGCCAGCGCCTGATGGCACAAAACGCGGCACAGAACGCATGGATCAAATCCGCGTTCTACAAATCGCGTCCAGAGACCTTCACAATTAGAAATATTCTAAGTGAAGGACCCAGAGTGCAGAGTTCACCAGCGTCGGATCATCAGGCCCGCGCCCCGGTTATCATCTCAAGGACAGCGTCCGAGAATCAAACACGATCTTGTGTTAAAGGTCCTTAGGGTTCTATGAACATGTTTTAATGGCGGAACCCACACCGAAGGTACATTTTTACCTCGGAAAACACCCTCCTGCGCAGAGGAAGCATCTCTCTCAGCCTCGGCGACGGTCGCCCTTGAGGTCGATGCAGTCGGTTTTGTCTTGGGAGCCATTGAAGATCAAGAAATCCGAGCGAGGAGATGAATAGTTGGAGAGAGAAGGAAGTTCTTTTTTCAGAGAATGCGTTCGTTCGGAGAAGAAGATACATCTCTCTAACTGTTGCCTTTTATAGGCACAGAGATTCGCGAAGATACGCAGCGTTTGGCCCAATAAACGCTGCAGCGAATCGCTGCCTGACGCGTGGAGCCAAATCATTGTTTGAACAGGGAAGATCATGCGTCGCGACCCCGCCGCAAGTCAGAAGTTGACACGTGGAGCAGTTCATTTAATGAACCGGGGGATCCGCGCGCCAAAAGGCGAAATCTCGCCGTTTCCCCAGGCCAGCTGGCGGCGTAATCATGACATGGCACAGGCGCGCGCCCCAAAGTACGCGGCTCTTCGGTGGACATGCCTCGTCAGCATCATCATAAATGCACCCAAAAAATCGCGTCTGCATTTCAAGAGATGCGTCTCTCCAAAGTCCGCGTCCCTCAAACAGGCCAAACATCGCGTCTCGCTAAGAAGTCGCGTCTTTAAAGCAGTCTCTGCTTTTTCAAAAAGGAACCTGCGTCCAGTCTCCTGCTTCTGCAAAGTCAGTTCAACAGTACACTGACGCAAACAGACAACCAACCACTCCCGGCCAAAAGCGCACCCGTGACAGACTAAAAAGCAATCGGGGAGGTCTAGACTGTGTATCTAGACACTCAACACGATCAACTCTGACGGCTTCAAAGAGTTCAACAGTACACTCACGAAGACCAATTCCAGATAAGATCAAACCCGAAGCATCAACAGTCCAGTCATAAACGCGAACACGGCTAAGATCCAAAGTATTCCGAAATCCGTCCCATTCAACTGCGGAATATCAGAAACTTTGGAGGGGGTTCTGTAGGCTGTCTAAAAATGACTAACAGACCAGCCATTAAGGAAGCAGAGTCTCAAGCTCTAGACGCGAGAAATCGATGCTCGCGTCTCAGCATTAAGACGCGTTGGCTCTACACCCGCGTCTCAACGTTCAGACGCGTCGGCCCGAAGCCCGCGTCTCAGCATCAAGACGCGTCGGCCCGAAGCCCGCGTCTCAGCATCAAGGCGCATCGGCCCGACGCCCGCGCCTCAGCATCCAGACGTGAAGGCCCGAAGCCCGCGTCTCAAGGCGCGTTTGGCTCGACGCCCGCGTCTCAAACTTCAAGGCGCGTTTGGCCCAACGCCCGCGTCTCAGTTGCAACTGCCCTGATTGCGGGGCCAGTCACCGCGCATGTAGCGGGTAGTGGCCCCTCATGCGGGAGCGTTTTCAGGAGGCACCTTCACCCCCTGAGATCCCTATAAATAGCCTTGTTTGCTATGAAGAGAGGATCGGAGTTTTTGGAGAAGGGAGAGAACTTTGAGAAGATCGAAGCTTGGGCAGAAGATTGGAGTTTTGAAGAGAGAGAGAGCTTTGAGATAAGGCATCATCAAAAATCGATCGAATCCAGGCAGGAGGATCATCAAGAGAGAAGCACGACTCTTCAGCGAGCTTACTGAGTACTAGCCGCTCTTCGCCTACCTCCTCTTTGAGAGTTTTGGTAGACGGAGCTGAGTTACTCTTTCTACCGACCGAAGAGAAGACCCCCGACGGTCCAGGACGGTCATCTGGTCAACGGAGAACAAGATTCACTCTCCATCGCCACACGAAGAACCCAGCCTTAAACAAAGGGAAGATTCAGACATCCTCCCTCCCTTGTAACTGGAAAAGAGGGAAGAGTAGTTCTTTTGGTTGTAATCGTTTCGCTTGAATCAAGGAAATCTTTTACAGCTAAAACCACTTTCTCCGACCACCAAATTTTCCGGCCCCGTACAGCGTTCAAGTCATCCTAAATTCCTATTATCAAGAGCTTTCTAATTCAAGGGAGTAAATATGTACTTTTGGTAGTACCAATTTGTTAACAAAAGAATTGGTTAATGGATCCTTTTAAGAAATTAATAATCCATGTGTTAATAGTTAAGTTGTTGACGGATATGTTCAGAAATATGTTAAGATGGTGCCATCAGGAATTTTATTCTCCTCTATCTAGGAACAACTAATATTGATTATGTTTATTTTGTTGCGGGACGAATACTAATGTTAAGAGACTTGACATGCTAATGAACCGAACGAGAAACTGAGGCAACATACTACCCAATATTAACATTGGTATAAGGGTATAAATTATCACAGTGAATTCTTTAGAAACTATATTGATAACAGAGGAGTGAATGATAAATGATTGGATACGGATGGCGCATTGTTTAAATGACTTATACTTTGGTATAACTCATTGTTAGATATGGCAATTGGTACATGTGTGTATTTATATATATATTGGTTTTGGGCATTGTGTGTTGCATGCATAAGAGGTGGGATACTGATAACGTGAATGGGCCCTCAACTTATGTAAACGAGTTGATAGATCACTAGTGTTAACTTGTAAGTTATATATGTGTTATCTACGTATGTAGCGGATTATAAGTTTCTCTTTAGAAATAGAGTTGATGAGTTGAGAATTAACTGAAATAATTGATCGATACTTCATATTGTGACAACTTGATTGTTATCTGAGTATGTTTACACACACACACATGTGCTGCATTCTTTTAAAGGAGGAAGGGGCCGAGCGGGAGCCGGTAGGAGGGGGAAGACGGGGTACCGTTATATATATATTTACATATCGGAGGAAGGGGCCGGGCGGGAGCCGGTAGGAGGGGGAAGACGGTGTTATTGTGTTATGATATGTTTATATACATGCTTATATCATGGAGGAAGGGGCCGGGCGGGAGCCGGTAGGAGGGGGAAGACGGGATTACCGTTGTATTATATAAATATACATAGGAGGAAGGGGCCGGGCGGGAGCCGGTAGGAGGGGGAAGACGGAGAATATCACAATTCATTTGAAATCCGTATGTACCTATGAATCATGTATGATATTATCCATCAAATATGTTGTGTGAATATAGACGAGTGATGTGTTTGTATCATTCAATTACTTGAACAGATAAATAACATTCGTAGGAGTGCGATGTGATATTGTATCATCGGGATAGATAACTATGTATACAAATTGAACGTATGTTTGATGTGCTTTGTGTAAGTTATATGATACACGTGGATGACACGTGCCGCGAGTATACAAGATGAATTCGCGCATAAATTAAAAATAACTGAGTATGCTATTACTAGAAAAGTTGGACCTTCTCACCGAACATATGGATAATGGTTCAATTACTCGTTATGATATATCGTTCTTCTCTTGTTATCGCTTTTCCCTTGTTCATTTTATCCATCCATGCTTGCTGTAGTTGTTTTAAGAAGTATATGCTCCTTACTTGTGTTTTCTTTTCTTGATACTCTTTTGACTCTCTCTCACTGAGCTGTTTAGCTCACTCCCTTCCAGTTTCATATTTTCAGGTCACGAGGAGACTGAGGCCAAGCATATCTTTGACACTTGCTAAGAATTTCTTAAGAATGAAAGTATTGAATAATGTTCATTGTAGATAATTTTTATTGTATATATTCATAACATTATTAGATGTGTATTATATTCAAGTAGTAGATTGTTGGATGGATTGGTGTAGAAAGGAACTTACTTCTGATATTCAGGATAAGTCAGATAAGATGTGTAACGCCCCGATCCCGCGGATACGGGGACGTCACTGCAACGTATATACGTAGGTCAGAACTACCCTCCCGTATATACGCTAAGCATCAGTACAAACAAGAATCAGAGTACGGAAGCAAATGGTGCATTATACATTCCAACACATATAGTACAATTACACAGTTATCATCAGAGTGATTACAATATTACATGAATATCATATCACTAATATGCGCAAATGCGAGAGAACAAAGGAATATACATGTATGGGCAACATAAAAGATACATGTATATGAACAGTACAAAAGAGTGCTCACGAGGTAACTGGAGAGACCACGCTACCGCTGCGCTACTCTGATCAATAAACAGGGGGAAATCCTCACGCTCCAAGCTCCATGACCTGGACATGAGAATCCAGGGGAGTCAGTGAAACTCCCCAGGCGAGTATGATACAATGCCAGGTGGCGAGCCAGGGTAAGCACAAGTGAGAAACTCAGAAGACAGGAGGGTTAGAACATAATGAAGTATATATATATAAGAACAGGTATAACATAACAATCGCAAAACCGGAAATCCAAGGTAAAGCTGATTATAAGCAAAGGTGATTTTATACGCTTAGGTCACGGTCCCATGAGACTAGTACGTCGAAGGAATAATCCAAACAAGGAAACCCTCATATATATACCTTTGTCTCATGCCACAGAGTATCCAAGCGTATAGAATCAGAGATGCAAATCATATCATAGTCAAAAACAGGAATGCATAACAATAATGATCAGGGGTCCATAACACGAGTAACGGATACACATAACGGAAACCATAACAGGAAACACAACAGAAGTCAATAGGCAATGTCTATTATTATTATTACTCGTCTGACCCATATATCTAGGTATGTGTCCAGGTGTGCACCCCAACACACATACATCCATATATGAGCAAGTCGAGGGTTGTTAACGGAAGCAGATGGAGAACTGACAGAGCTTCTTATAGTGGTTCACATACACCGGGGACCAGTTTGTTGGTCCAACGGTTCCCACCACCTGGGACCGGTTTGGAGGCCCAAAGTCCCCCTATATGTACTCATGTAGGCCCTAAGTCCCACTATAGTCGTCCGCCATATATATATATCATATCCATCACTATAAGCAAGGTATCATTCCGGCATCCATCACTTCCTCCCATACCCCATACAAGTTGTCCTTTTTATGATTTATTAACATAATTATCAGATTAAGGGAATGAGCAATATCATAACAGTAATACATAACAGTGATCAGCACATAACAGTAATCAGGTGTTACATCCCCTTTATCGTGATAATTATAAGAATCGGTGTATCATGCTAGGTGTCAAGAGATAGCATGACAAGTGGTGATATGAATCAAGTAACCAGTCAAGTCAGGAGATAGATGATAGTCTGGGTAAGTCATGGTACAACATAAAGGTCTTGCCAAATAGTGGCATGTCAGGTAGTCAGGTCAGGTGATAACACAGTTACCAAGTGATATACATGTGTTAAAAGGAAACATGAAATTGACCGGTCTGGAATAATAGCATGGCGAGTGATGACATATCAGGAACCAAGAATACAACGACCACGAAGGGTCTGCCACGCATAGTATGTAACAGTAAAAGATATATGGAATAAAGTATATGAAAACATGAAGCAAATAAATGAAATAAGAATGCAAGAAGGTAGCGAGTAAGAATACTCGCCCAAATCACCAAAACGCCGAAATATCCGGAATCCACTGAAGTTCGGGATGCGCCATAACCTGTGATATAAACATGTAGAGTGAAGAGAAGTGAGAAAGAAAGTAGGGTAAGTGATGTTTGTCAGGTGACAAGTCAAGTGATACCTATATGTGATATAAGTCTAGAGGATAAGGTTCATGGTCAAGAAGGAAATCAACTATAACTGATAGGCAAGGTTAGTCGACTAGGGTGGAAGAGTAGTCGACTAATAGTGGAGTTAGTCGACTAGGAATATGGGGTAGTCGACTAATACTGTGATCCAGAGAGTTTGGTTTTCTGTTTCAGGAAGAGTTAGTCGACTAGGTAAAATGGGTAGTCGACTAACAGGGGACTACAAGTCGACTAACAGATACTTAAGTCGACTAAGTCTGGGATAAAGAGAATTGGGGTCACTGTTCCAGGAAACATTAGTCGACTAAGGTAAAATGGCTAGTCGACTAAGGTGTTCAAGTCGACTAATAAAATAGGCTTAAGTCGACTGGGCCGAGAGTTGGTTTCTGGTCCAAGGAGGGTTAGTCGACTAGGTGAATTCAGGAGTCGACTAATAGGATTTCCAGAGAGTTGATCAGTCGACTAATATTTGGGGTAAGTCGACTAATACTTGTTTTCCAGAAAAACTAGGTTTCAGCTAAGTGTTCTAGTCGACTAGGTTCTAGGTCAAGTCGACTAATACTGGTCGGGGAGCAGTTTACAGAACTGAACTTGGGGTTGTTCTTGATGACAAAAATGGGGTTTTTATGACATTAGGGGACCTGATTTACTAACACAAGTACACAAGGGACGGACTAGCCTTGGTGAGTAGAGATATCTACATGGAAAGGTTGGATCTTTAGTTTGATAACCTAAAAATGGGATTTTTAAGGTGCAAGTGTTCAAGAATTCCCATCACAAGTATATAAGGAGTTAACTAGGTCTTGGTGAGTAAAGATACTCACTTGGATGGGTTCAATTGGAGCTTGATCCAAGTAGAAGATGGTGGCTTCAATCCACCAAGTGTTGTTGAAGCTTGAAGTGGAGGAGTAGCTCTTGGTGTAGCCTTGGGGTTGATGGTTGAAGATGATGTCCTTGTGATGAAGCCCTAGTTGAACTCTTGAAGTCTTGAGGTGGAGGTGGAAGAGTCTAGGGGAGTTCTTTGGATTAGGGTTTGGTGGAGGAAGAAGAGGGATTTTGGGGGAGAGTTTCTCTCTTGTTGAAGTGGAAGAGAAAAAGTGATTTGCAAAAGGAAATGAATAAATATGATGGGGATTTTGTGAAGTGAGTGCAAAAAGGATAGATGCAATGGGTTTTCTTGCAAAAAGGGAGGAGAGGTGTCCCTCACAAGGCCACTTGGCCGGCTAAGGGAAGGAGAGAGAGTTAGTGGGGTTAGGTGAGAAGTTGAGTGGGAAATGAGGTGGCAATCTAGGTGGAAATAGGAATTGCAATAATCGGAAAAATGCCCGAAATTCCAGTACTTCAGAATGATCTGAAAATTTTACCAAAAATCAAGAATAACATATAAAGACCAATAGTGAAATCCGTTCGAAGAAATACTGTATAGTTTTGAAACTAAAAATCCCGGAACCAGTTATCTACCGACTCCGTTGGAATTTTCATAAAATCATAAAATCCTCAGAAAAAGAATGTAGGTAGAAAATATGATTCTAAGAAATAAAGTCTAAAGAACCATCATGAAATTCCAAGCCGTTTGTAAAATAAAAATCCGGGAATCGGTCAGCGGTACTGGCCGACACGGGTTTTTGGAGAAATTCCTTTTAATCCAAGATAATTCCAGAAAATCATATAAAATCTTAAAATATTGGAAAATAATCTTTGGAACTGAAATCGGTCAAATCTAAACATCGGAAAGGCCAAATCGGGTAATATACTAGGATCGGGTCCTTCGGTTCAGACTAGGGCTGACTCCGTGTCCACGAATCCAAATCCAAAACAAAAACAATCATATAAGGAATTCATCATACAGAATAAATACAGGAAACAAATCGAAAAAGTACGACTGAAAATCTGAATACGCAACTAAGTACGTATTCCGGGAACGGGGTATTACAAGATGATAGCATTGCCATATTTTATGGAGGCCGAGAGGGGTGCTCTCGGGCATATGTCATTGTATTTTCATAAGTAGGCGATGTCAAGCCGAAAATTATTATTTGGAGAATAAGTTGATCATTGTGAGCCGTAACACTATTATGATTGCGTGGATGATTGCTGAGTTTAGTTTATGTGATTGGATTGAGAATAAGTAGGCTGATGTTGGCCGAAATTATTGTGAGTTGAAATGTATATTTGGGAATATCAGTATTTACAAAGGAGGTGCTGCCGAAATTTTAAGGATTAGATATGATTATGATGTCTACTTGTTTAAAAGAATGTTATCTTAATTGAGGATTTAAGAAATCTGGGACCGTTACAGCTCAAGTTGAGAATTTTTCCTTAGGGTTTTCATGGTGTATATGAGAGAGGCAGAGCTCTCTTCATTAGTATTGCTGTAATACTTGTATTGATTTACAAATCAAAAAAAAAACTCTCTTCCTTGCCCTGAGGACGTAGGCGGAATTGGCCGAACCTCGTTAAATCTGATTTTGTGTTCTTCTCATTGATTGTTGTTATTTGTTGTTGGTTGTACTGTTATTTTGCATCTGGGATCTAGGATTTCCTCTACGTGGTTGTTGTTCGGTGCACAACGGGGGGGGGGGGGGGGGGGGTGGTATGGGCTTTAGGCTTATGAAGCATTCTCTTCAGGCTCTCATGGGGAAACAATTAGTCAAGTTCCCTGATAATCCTTCATCCTCGTGGGCAAAGTGATTAAGCATAAGTATCATCCTGCAAGCAATGTGTGAGAATTGCAAGGCAGTGGTTGGTGGTCGGGAAGTTCTCAGACAAGGTTCGAAGTAGGAAGTGGGAGATGGGTCCTCCATTAAGCTTTTGACAGATCCTTGGGTAAGTTCTATTCCATTGAAGTTTTGACCCAGTTTGCAGGGATCAGCAACTGAAGCGGAGGCGGCAACAGTCCAAGAATTCATTACAATTGATCAGAAATTGGATCAAAATCGGCTCATTGACAGGGTGGGTAAAGAGATTGCCCAAATAATTTCTATCATTCCATTCCTCATGCCCCAATGGTGGACCATTTGAGATTTATTGGTGATGATTTGGGTGAATATTCGGTGAGTAAAGCTTATAGGCTTATCACTGTGAATTCTCAATCTGGAGCCTCGATGTATTTGAAGTGGGTATGGAGATTACCTTGCTATCAACAGATCCGATCTTGGGTCTGGAAGTTTGTTAGAGGTTGCATTCCAACAAAAGCTTCAATCCAACTTCCGGTATGAGCATTTGAAGATGATGGCTCGGTCGCGCAAAGAACAGGTAAGAAGAAGACGCTGCTTTGTTCTTTATATTGCATGGGAGACTTGGAAGCAGAGAAATGAATGGGCTTTCAATGGTGAGCGACGGTCGGAGGGTGTCATTGGCCAGCAGAATAGAGCTCAAGTTATTGAGAGATTAGATGTGTTGTTGGCTCAAAGAAAACTGTGTTGGTTCTGGGGCTTCCAGGTATGTTGGACTCCACCGCCACTGCATGTTGTTAAGGCTAACTTTGATGCAATGATGGGGGAGTGAGGGGAAGGTGGCGGCGGCGGCGGCGGCGGCGGCACGTGTAATTAGAAATTATGTTGGGAGTCTGCTTCTTGTTGCTGTGTAGGCATGTGATTGTGGTTGGTTACAGAAGCAGAGCTGCGGGTAGCCTGGGAAGCTATTAGACTGCTGAAGAGTCACTTTTTTTTTGTGTGCGTGCGTGGTTGGCGGGTGATTCTCTCTCTATTGTCCAAGCGCTGAAATGTGAGGTTGTGGATGGTCCGTCGGTGGTTGATGCTGAATGGAATGGATGTTCACCAAGTCTCTCACACTTATCGTGAAGGAAATTTGTGTGTTGATTGGGTTGCAAAATGAATTCTGGAGAGAGATCAGGATGTGCTGTTGGTAAGTGGGTTCCCCTCAGAGCTGATTTTGATTGCTCAGACTGATGCCTTAAGGCGCCAGTTACCAGAGAGCTTAATATTTTGACATGAGGGCCTTTTATAGCTTAAAAAAAAAGTGTGTTCAGTTTTAAAATGAACTGAGGAAAATAATTCTGTTTGGCCTAAGTTTACTAAAAAAAATGGGGCAACCAAGTGACTGAATGCTCCCTTGTGTATCTTATTGAACTAAGGAGATAAAAAATATTTCTGTGTTGTATATGATGGCAGACAAAAAACTTTTGTTTTATTATTTTATTTTTTGAAAATAATATTTGAACTATAGATCTCTTATTTATTCACCAGAAAGAGTCTCTTTTGTGATTAATGTATCACCATAAATAGTTTCGAGAAACCAAGAAAATATTACAATAGAGAGCCACCATTCTACTAAGGGTTGTTTGGTTGTTGGAAACAGAGCAATGAAAACGTGGTGGGCCCCCGCATGTCAGATTTTAGATATTTTTGAAGCGAAACACTCTGAAATCTGACATCGTACTGTTCACGTAAATAACTGAGATAGAGGCTTGATTTTTCTTTCAGCTTTCACAGCAAATGAAAACACTAAAAGCAAGAAAAAAAAAATGGGTGGGTTCCCAATATCAAGATTAAAAACCAGTTTTCATTGATTTTCACAAATATCCCCAAATATTATGTGCAGCTACAAATCACGGGTCTCTCTAACTCTGTTTGCGAGTTTTCCGATCGTATTCAAATTTATTTTGAACAGGAACTAGCTTTTGTTGAGATGATCTCAAGCTAGGCTCGTGAAGCGCCAGAGGCCACTAACTTGATGGGACTACGAGTGGAGCCAACCACAAACGCCTCTTTCAGGTTTGAATGCGGGGGTTGACCGGTCTTTTGACCTAACCATGGTTGGGCTGCCGACGTCCGGATTCAATCCCTTTGGCGGTTAAAGTGAGCTTTACCCTTTTGGGAAGAAAGTGAAACGGCTGAAAGTGAAACGGCAGATTTGACGGACGTTAAGTCACCGGTTACATTGGCTTGGTCCGGTCTGTGGAGAACCGAACCAGGAGTAAACCGTGAAATGACGAATTTTTTTTGGGAGGGATTGAATTTTATTATGAGGATAATTATTGAGATAGATTTGTGTAGTTACAGAAGAATTCGAGCCCGAATTCTTCTCACACAAATATAACCAAACATCATTCGAATACAAGATTCATTCCGTTAAAATTGATAAATATTACTTGAAGTATCTATAAATAAAAATCTAGTATTTAAAATACTTCTTATTCATGCATCAAAAACGGACGAACTAAATAATGAGTTGGTTAGTTTAACGGTACAGAACATTTGAAACCTAATAAAAAATAATTTGTTTGGTTTTTAAATGTTTAGACCATGTTCAAATGGTTGAATCGAGAATTTGTATGTCTAAAGATATATATATCTAATCAACTCACTACTTTCGTCAATCTATTTTGCGCCGCTTGGTGAATAGGCAAAAAGTATTCAAACACTTAATTATTTATTTTTAGCTTCTTTAAATAATATAAATCAATTTCAACAAAATGGATCTTATATTTAAATGTCAGCTGTTGGTATTTAAGTAAGAAAGATTCAGACTCGAATCTTTCTGGAACTATTTAAGTGTCCCTTTTTTCTTTCTAGAGACACTATGTAATGTGTCCCTGGAACAGTTAATACTTTGTCGAGAAAACAAGATATGATAATTGCATTTTACTAAATATTAAAACAAATATTAAGAGATATATTAGCATAATAGCAACAACTATAGCATTATCAGATGCTTCCATCTCAAATACCTGTATTATAGTTACAAGATTGATATTACTATAAAATTTGGTGAGAAAAAAGTTTAAAATTAGAAAAGGATTCAGTGTGTTGAAAATATTCAAAACTAGCTCGATACTAGCTTATACACGAGTTAATTTTTGAAAAATCAGAATAGATAAATTAGATTTGAGTTATTTGATAATGCAGTTTGCTGTGCTGAGTTTTGTGTTGATACAACGCAGAGAATTTTGCTCCAAAGCTCTTATATTGACTTGAATGTGTTTAGTTACATTTTTCTTTCAACTACAGAAAAAAAGTAAAGGAAACGAAGTTCACGCCGTTTGAAGCATAAGTTAGCGCCATAGAGATTTTTTATGATTAAATCTCAAATTGATTGCAACTTTCCTTGCTGAACAAGTTACGAATATTATGACTTTTGACTAGAAATATAATAAGTCATATAAAAATAAGTTTATTATCTTTATATTTCTGAAATTACCTTTCAAATTTTCAAATTTCTAAGTTATCCATCAATTATTTAATTTGATCAGAATTGCTCTCACCGCCACTTAGAAAGCATATTAAAAGAATATTCTCCTGTTATTTGTTAAAATTTTATGAAATTCAAGCTTTACCCCAACACGATATGCGGACCACCAATGGTCCACAGACCACCAATAGTCTTCTCTGCCGCCTTTAAATCCCTCTCCTGTTCTTGTCTTCTCCGGCGAAGCCCTCTCCTCCCCTCCTCGTCAAATTCCTCTCCTTCTCCTTCTCTTCTCATCTACTACCTCCTCCCCTCCTCTTGTCCTGTGTTATTTCACACCTCCGACGACTCCGTTGGCCTTATTCGTCGCAATATGCAAATTGACACCAAATCTTACTTTATAAAGGTCTTAATTTTGAGAGGATCTAACATTAAACAACCAAATTACTAATCCTAATGCATCATAGACACTAAACAACTGACCAAACTCCAATTATTTCAACTAAATTATAATTTTTGATAGGATCTAACATTCTCTGTATTCGTATTAAATCCAATTTACAAATCGAAAATGGCTAGGCAGAATCACCAACTTTGATCTAGGAGCCCTGATGTCTGGAGCTTTCGTCACTTCCATAGATGACCGGCGGTATGGGATCTGATTACGATGAAGACAGCGAAGAGAGAGAGAGAGAGAGAGAGAGAGAGAGATGCGCACGGTGGAGACAACGAAGAAAGAAAGAGAGAGTTCACCGCCAATTGGGAATGTCAGAATTAAGAGCTAGAGTGTGAAGAAAACGAGAGCTAAAAAATAACTTTGCTTTAAGTTAAAGAGCTTTAAGGCGAAGTTAAAAATTAAATAAATTAAATGAATAAATAAAATAATAGGAGTAATTAGGTAACTTTGATGCAAATTTGTTAAGTTTTTAACGGCAAGTAACTGTGGGGGACAATTCTGATCAAATTAAAAAATTAGGAGGTTAATTTTAAAAATATAAAATTTTAAGAAGTAATTTCAAAAATATGAAATATTTGACAGGTGGAAATAACCCTTAAAAATAAGGTTAAAAACTCTTCAATGGCTAACCACCCTGCAGCGGTCCGGTTCAGAGCCGGTCTGCACAAAGAGGGGTACGGTTAACTACTTAAGTTTGATAGAGAAAAATCGTTGGTAGAATAATGATCATGTCTTAATAAATATATGTAAATAATAAAGAATAATAATAACTCAATATAATATTATAAGGGGAAAGTGAGCAGATTGAGATTTCGTATAGTGGAGGGATTCCCACGCGCCGCAGTTGAAGGGCTCCTTTTCTTTTCTTTTCCCCTGTTACTTTTGTCCGCACTCGTGACTTGACTTCATCTCTCTCTTCTCTCAGAGTTTAATTGTTTTTATCACTTGTGTCAAATCGTAAGTAAGAAAATCAGCCACTTTTTTGTTTAATGAAAAAAAATGCGCGGTGACAGAAGCTTAGGGCATCTCCAACCACCCCCTCCATTTTGGAGTGTACTTTCACTCTAAAATAGAGGGTTCAACAAAAATCTCTCCAACCATCACTCCATTTTCCACTCCAAATAGAATATTCTCTACATATTTTATTATTATTATTATTTTATTGTATCAAATTTTAATTATCAACATATTATGTTATAATTTAAGTAAATTGCGTAATACTATTAAAATATTTTAAAATGTATTTAACTTTTTAATAATTTTATATAATATTTAATATTTAACTTTAATAATTAATTAATATTTTTATTTATGAAATTAAGAAATTATTTTTTAATTCTACTATATTCAATTATAAGAAATATGAAATTTTTAATAATATATTCAATTAGTAATATATTAGTTGAATTCATGTATTTGCAACTTTGTTATTGTATCTGTCAGTTTTAATTAGTAATATATGTGATTTGTGTTCCGTTATAATTATCTTAATATTAAATTATACGTGGTTCAGCTGGTAATAATTTTTAATTTCAAATTAGTGAATTTGACAATTTATAATTAAATAAAAAAATATAGAATGTAAACTTAAAATAAAAAACTTAATAAAATATATTGAATTAAACAAAGTAAAATTATAAATTTAAAAACAAATAATTTAAAAATTAAAATATAAAAACTAAATAAAATACAAAAATATAAAAACTAAAATTTAAATTAACAAAAATAACTTAAACATAACCTAAAAAATCTAAACTTAAAACAAAAAATTTAAACTTAAAACTAAAATAAAATAAAAAACATTAAAAAAAAAAAAGCCACCCGGCAAAATGCCGGGTGCTACAGTGCCGCGCCAGAAATGGCGCGGCACTGTAGCACCCGGCATTTTGCCGGGTGCGAAATGGCGTGGGTTGGAGCCCACGCCATTTCTAGCAAAGCCAACCCACGCCATTTTTGGCGTGGGTTGGAGATGGCCTTAAACGTTTATTACAGTATTGAGCTGATCACCGCGATTATAATTATAGTTCTCAAAAAAAAATTATTATATTTCTGAGTCTTTATTAAAATTAGCACCATGATTACAATTCTCACAAAAATATCATGTTTCTGAGTCTTCATAGAACTGTAATTATAATTGCAGTTCTCTTTGTTAGGACTGCGATCATGATTGTAGTCTTAATAAAAATGTCATGCTTCTGAGTCTTTATAAGATTGTGATCATGAACACAGTCTTCTTTCTTAGAACTACGACCATGATCGCAATCCTCACAAAAATGTCTTATTTTTGTGTTTTTATTAAGACTGCAATTATAATCGCAGTTCTCACAAAAACACAATTTCCCAGTCTATATTTGAATTGTGACAATGAGTGTAGTCCTCACAAAAATGTCATAATTTACAATTAATAAAAGGATTGTGATCACAGCCGCAGTCTTCTAATAAAAGACAATGACCATAGTCGCAGTCCTCACAGAGGACTGCGATCAATACTCACATTCCTCATATTAGTATCGTCATCAACAGATCCCGTTCACCAAAATCGAATGATCCCCAATACTTTCCAGATCTAAATATCATATCGATCAGAAATACAAACAAAACTCATCATGAGCACGAACAAACGAGATCGGCAAAAGTTTGATCTCCAAAAAAATTGTTACGTGTGCTTTGCCCCTGAGACCCCCGAGAAGGGCTTACCGCTCTCCTTCCAATCCCACATCGACCTTGCTGCAAAGGTCGATCAATGAATTACTCTGTGCCAAGATCAAAATGGAGGGGATAGTTATGTCGAGGGCGATGGAGAAAAGTAAAAGATGATATGAAAATATATAAAGAAATGGTTAGGCGGAATCAATTTATACTAACATGAGTGAGGCTGTAGCGAATAAAAATCGGGTTGAGTTTTTTTCTAAGTATTAAGAAAAGTAGGCGGCTATAGCGATTTTTAAAATTATTTATATTTAAAATAATCAATAATAATAACTCAATATAATATTATAAGAGGGAAAGTAGTTGAGATTTCGTATAGTGGAGGGATTCCCACGCGCCGCAATTGAAGATCTCTTTTTCTTTTCTTTTTCTCAATTACTTTTGCCCGCACTCGTGACTTGACTTCATCTCTCCCTTCTCCCAGACTTCACTCTCACTGCAGCTGCGGCTGTGCTCTTCTGAGATTTGTTGTGGAGTAAACAAAAGACACAAGATCTCCAAGCATATAAAGTCATAGATTCTTAAATTTGTGAAAGATATGCCCGAGTTGGGGGCAAGTTGCACAAAAATTCTATTATAGGATTTCCAAAGAATGAGAGATCTTTGGGGAAAAGTAAGAGAGAGATGCCAAGGTTCTCATGCTATGAAGGAAGGAAAAGAGATAGATAAGAGCATCTCCAATGAGCATCTCTATTTTAGAGATCTCATCGCTTTTAGTTTAGTGATAAATGTGTTTTAGAGATTGCCCAACTCTAATGAGCAATTTTTAAAAAAAAGAATCTTTTGATTTTTTTTAACATGAAACTCTCTTTATTTTTCAATTTTAATCCTTTGTCTTTTTCAATTCTTACCCTCTTAACATCAATGTCTTATTTTTTTGTAAATGTCTACTATACCTTTATCCTTCTATTATTTGTGAAAATTTGACATTTGTGTCCGAATCTGCTCTAAATAAGTTATCATATTGCAAAAAGAAAAATTCTAAAATTATAATTCATACTAATAAAAATTTTTAAAAAATTCAAAAGTTGACTTTGGCTAATTCTATGATATATTCTCAAGTGCTCAACTAAGATCTTTCTGAGATGGAGGAAAACGAAACCGAGAGATTCTGTAAATTCCTCGATCACCATAAGAAGATCAAAGACAAAGAAGCTCGCTGTACGCTCTGATTGAGCATTTATGGGAAAGACATGACAATGTCGCACCCGGTTTAGATGGTTATTGACTCCATGCTTGATTATGTAATGCCTTAATCCTTTAATTAATGTTCACTTATTAATGTTTTATCTTTCATTTAATGCAATTTTCATTGGCGAATGTTGTGATCTTTGAGTTAATGTTCGCTAATGATATATTTAAATAGGGTATTGGAAAAAAAATGATGATAAAATTTAAAAATATGATAAGTTAAATTTATTTTATTTTTAAAATAATTTTTCTTTATTCACAAATCAAAGTTTATTATTTGGGACATAAAAGTCTCAATAAGAAAAATGTATATGGCTGAAGGGTAAGGTAGACATTAACACAATTTTTGGGATATGAATGTCTAAAAAAAAATAGAAAGGTGAACAAGACAAGGGATACTTTGGGTATCTAAAAAATGAAATAGCATGGGTCTGTAAATTTAGGGAACGAATATTGTCACCCCCAAAACTGATAAAAGCCCCCATGGATTAAGGCACCCCTAAAAAAATTCGAAAATGGCAAAAATGTCCTCATCTTCTTTCCCTTCTCCTGTCCCTCCCTCCCTCCCATCCTCGCCAGCAACCCCTCCTCTTCCCCTCGACCTCCCCAGCCTCCCCCTCGCAGGTGATTCCCCTGCTCTTCCCCCTGACCTCCCCCGTGCCCCCGCGCCCTCCACCTTACCCTGCGGCCCCCTCCCGGCCCCATCCCCTCTCCCGGAGCCCCTACCCGCGCTTCCCCTGACCTTCCCGGGCTCATTCTCACAGCTTCCCACCTCCCCTGGTCTCGGTCTCCTCCTCCACCCCTTCTCCCTCCCCTTCCATCCTGCCCTCCTCCCCAGAGTCCCTCTCCCCTTCTGTTTCGGCCACTCCGAGATGAATAGAGATAGATCTGTTCGGCCGGAGTTGGCCGAATAGAGCTCCCTCTGTTCGGCTGGCTCTGGTCGAGCAGACGGCTGAACAGAGTTCTCTCTGTTCAGTCGGCTCTGGTCGAACAGAGGGAAAATGGGAAATCTAGGGGAGGAGGGCAGGGGGGAGGGGGAGGGGGAGGGGGAGGGGTGGGGGAGGATGCTGGGGGGAGAAGAGGAGCTCCGGGGAGGGGCGAGGCCTGGGAGGTTGGGGGAGCGCGAGGGAGGGGACGTTGAGGAGGGTGTGGGTCGCCGGAGAAGACAACGAAGGAGAATGGAGGGAAGGAAGGAGGAAGAAGATGGGTGCATTGGACATTTCACCATGGATGAAATGGGCAAAAAATATAATGGCACACTTGTGAATATTTGGAGAGGGCTTTTCTCATTTTTGGGGGTGGCAATATTTGTTCCCCTAAATATTGCCACCCTAAAAAATGAGGAAGGAACCCCATAAATAATTAAAAGTGTGCCATTATTTTTTGAAATTTTACTCTTGCTTAAAAGTCCAAAATGCATGTTTTCTTCCTCCTCCCCGCCCGCCCTCCTTCTTCTTCGACGACATCGGCCTCCCCCTTCACCGGCGCTCCCCCTCTTCCTCCCCTCAACCTCCCCGGCCCCCTCCCCGACTCTCTCTCTTCCTTCCCCATCCCCTCCACCTGCCCTCCTCCCTCCGACCTCCCTTCCCCTTCTGTTCGGCCACTCGGCCGAACAGAGGCCGAACAGAAGGGGAGGGGAGGTCCGGGGGGGAGGAGGGGTGGAAGGAGAGGGGGAGGAAGGGGGAGAGCCGAGGAGGGGGAAGGCCGAGGGGAGGAAGGGGGAGAGCTGGGGAGGGGGGAGTGGGGGCAGGGAGGTCGGGGGGAGGAGGTGGCCACCGTGGAGGGGGAGGCTGAGGAGTCGCCGGCGAGGGAGGTGGGTCGCCGACAGGGGAGGGGTGTCGGGTGGTTGTCGGCGAGAGAGGGAGAGGAGGAGAAGAAGAGAGTATTTTCACCATTTTAGATTTTTTTTTTTTTTTTTGGTGCTTTTATCTAACTTGTGGGTGTCTTAATCTAAGGGGTGCCTTCTTAAGTCTTGGGGTGGCAATATCCGCTTCAAATTTAGAGATACCTTCATTAATCTCTGGAAAAAACACACACAGAGAGAGAGAGAGAGAGAGAGAGAGAGAGAGAGAGTGTCTCTAAATATAAAGACGGAGATTTGGAGGTTTGGCTACCGATTAGAGAGTTTTGCCTTTATTTTCAAGATTTGGCTATTGGTTGGAGTTGCTCTAAGAATGTGTGTGTGTGTGTGCGCGCGCGTGTGTGTGTGTGAGAGAGAGAGAGAGAGAGAGAGAGAGAGAGAGAGATATGAGGAAAATTCCAAATGATTTAGGTATAGGTTTAACAACTCTTTTATGTCACTAAACAACTCTCTTATGTCACTAAATAAATAAAATCTTATAAAATTGTAAATCTCTAAATCTTGGCTGTTATGACTGTAAAACTTGCTTTGTTGCAAACTAAGCCTGCAACTTTATTATAATTTGCGGATGAAGATCGGGGATATTAGTGATTATGGTAATAACAGTGACAATGATGGTTTTGACAATAAAAACGATGATGGTGATTATTATAATAGTAGCAACACCACCGTGGTGTCAGTGAGGGAAGACAAAATTAGTGACTACATTAAAAAAAAAAAAAGAATTTTTCTTAAAAAGAAAAATGAAAAATACCAATTATGATAGCGGTGATGGTGATGATCGTAAGCTCACAGAAGTTGTGATAGTGAGGGGGCAGTGGCAACAATAGTTATGACGTTACAATCAAACGGTGATGGTGGCGGCTCTACACAGTGGCGGATGTTGTCCGATGGTGGGCACGGCTTTAGCGGCAACGATGACAAACGCTGACGGTGATGATTGAGGACTGATGATAAGAAAGATGATCAGTAGAGAAAATATAAATAAAGGTATTTTAAGAATACAATTCTTGTTTAAGTTTTCAATAAGTAGGAATATAGAATTATCACCGGTCATGAAGCAAAAGACATCCCATCTAATGAAATAAGAGTATTTGATCTCAAAGGAAATTCAGTAATCCAAAAATATTGGGTTGAGATTTTGCCAATCACGAGAATTCATGTGAAAATAGTGAATTTTCTGTATCATTATATTATGGGAAGTCCCACGTGCTGATGGTCCAAACTATGGCGTTTTGTTTTGAGAAGCATAGAAAAAGGAAAATGATAAGTTAATTTGATTTCATTTTCTGTTTTCTTTTCTTTTTTTTCTTAGAAAATCATCACACATCAGTGGTCACCATGCACGGAAAAGCGCGCGCGCGCACACAAGATCAAACTTGTGGCTACCTGTGGGGAGCGAAGTTCGGATTCGGTTCATGTGTGTGTGAGCCACACACACATACAATAAGAGGGTCAATCTCATATTGACACGTGGATTGGAACTCTTATAATCTCTTATAATATGTGTGTGAGGCCCACATACATAACATATTATAAGAAGATTAATACACGTATCAATGCGTGATTGGTCCTCTTATTGTATGTGTGTGACTCACACACATGAACCGAACCGGCGAAGTTATACAACTCATGATGAACCACTAGGCCACTGGCGTGGGATATGTCGTTTTTCTGATTAATTAGAACAAGAAACTAATGCAACCTGACCACTAGGTCACTGACGGGGAACATTTCATTTTTCTGGTTAATTAGAGCAAGAAACCAATGCAACCTTCCCATAGATTAAGGCATAAGCAACATGAGTAGGCGACCAATCCCATACTTACCTCTTAAATTGCTTACAAATTGAAAAATGATTTGACCCATTTGGTTGCATATA
The DNA here is from genome assembly GCA_038442645.1 of Agave tequilana. NCBI lineage: Eukaryota > Viridiplantae > Streptophyta > Magnoliopsida > Asparagales > Asparagaceae > Agave > Agave tequilana. The sequence goes on along the minus strand of JAVJIF010020203.1, from coordinate 27,760 downwards.
GCTTTTCTCCAAAGGGCCACATGCATGCATGCTTCATTCACCCCAGAAAGAAAACAGCCAAAAGAAGCGGACCCCAAGTGATGCAAGTACCCTTTTATGTGCATAATATTCCAATTATGAGTACGTAAGAGTAGTAGATAAGTTGTCACGTTGGATAACAGTACTAAAAACTTTGTCTTTCATGCATTTGCGCTTATTAAGAGAAGATTATTGGTGGCCCTTGGATGAGGGGAAGAGCTAATTGTGGGCATTAATAGAATTAAGCCCTGATAAAGTGTAGAGGACACGAAGAGACAGATTATCCTTGAATTATACGTGCACGGATCATGTCTAATTGAAGTAGAGAATCGGTGAGTTCAGTTTGGACTTCTCTAATACTTAAAAAAATGGGTGGGTCCTCTCATAAAATAAATATAGAAAAATTAATTTCTCTGCCTGATATTTTTGAACTTGTGATAGGTGATTTATCAATTTTTCTCTCTGAAAGGTTGTTTGTTTCGATGCAGTTGAAATTCAGGTCATGTGTTTGATTTGACAATTTCAATTTAAAAAAAATGAGAAGCACTTTTAATGATGAAGTTATATTTGCATAAAAGTCGTTGAAAAAGACTGATGTGCATCCTATTTTTATTTTCTTATTATATCTTAACTACTATGGTTAGAACTACAACCAATTTATCGCAATTTTAAATACAACAAAAAGCTTCAAAATGTAATTCTAACTACTGAACATGGAGCATATGCAACTTCAATTACTGTAACTGGAGTTACATGTAGTCTCAACTGCAGATAATCATACAACCCCTAACTGAGTCATGGCTAAGCGATAAGAGGTCGGGTTGTCAAATGATATATCCAAATTCAAGACTGGACGATGGGCTATATAGTCTTTGTTCCAAAAAGAAAAAAAAGAAAAAAAATTCTCCTCTATCATTGCTTGACTTTATTTTAAAATTCTTATCACAAACAAGTTAGCTTGAGTTCTATCGATTAGCAAAGAGATTAGCGAAGACAGTTGAAACATGAGGAAATGAGACTGACTATGTAGTTGCATGTATGCGCCAAGATCAAAGGACTCAATTCTATTTAAAAATATGAGGAAGGTTATGTAGGAATTTATGTCAGTTGATATCGTGACTAAGAGTTTATTTTTCTTCTTTTACTGTGAAATAAAAGGAGACTTGAAGAACTGTGAGTCCGTCATTTATGGACATCATTTGATTCTCAAATCTATTATTTGTTTGTAAAGGAAGAACAGAAAGCTATTTTTACACTCTTCTTGTATCTTATTTAGACATCCAAATCGTTTACACTCTTATATCTTATTTAGACACCCAAATCGAATTCGGGTGGAAAAAGAGGAAAGAGAATACCAAATAGAATTGAGAGAGAGAGAGAGAGAGAGAGAGAGAGAGAGAGAGAGAGAGAGATTTTTTTTTTTTTCCTTTTTTAAAGATGAAAGGGTGTAGAGAGAGTAACACCGTCGCTCAATTCCTCATTCGTCACTCCTAGCGATCAATTAAGTTTTATTAGATTTTCATCTCTGTTGGTGCGTGATAACGTGTGGTCACGTGAGATACCCTTCAAGCACCAAGAACTTCTTCTGAACTAGCCACTTGATTTTGTCGTCGAGGTTGTATTAATATTTGTATATTGTCACTAAAATCTAATTCAGTAATAAATAAAGGATAACAAAATTAGTTCATGAAAAGTCTCAAGCTCAAAACTACTAATCTATAACAATGTTAAAAACTCTTGCTAAAGAAAAGAAAGAAAGGTGAAAACCAGCAACGTGTTACCCAATGCCGTGATAATACTAAATGATCAGTTTCTGAGAGATTATAATATATTCTTGACGTATCATCATTATAGATACGTACACACACTTTACGAATTTGGGCCTGTTTGGTTAAGGGTGAAAGTGAGGAAGTAATGAAGTGAGGAAGTGGTATTAGTTTCCTTTAGAACTTGGGAATTGGTTAGTAAGTTTTCCGGTGTTTGGATGTTGTTGGGAAGTGTGATTTGGAAAATGTTATGTCTTTTCGGTGTTTGGATGGTAATGAAAAGTGGAAGTGGAAAAGTTGACCACAAAGTTGACCGCAAAATAATATTAAAATAAAAATTAATTAAGAAAAATAAAAAATGGATTGTAATTAGAATGCAAGTCAGATTTACATGACCAAAAAATTAACTGCTTTATGCTACAACTTATTATAAATGAGATTTACATGACCACAAAATTAACTGTAGCACTCTGGAAGTGAGGAAATGGTTGTGTAAAAGAGAGAAGAAAAAAGGAAAAAGGGTTTTCTTATTTTTCTTTTCCAGTGTTTGGATAGATAGGGAAGTGAGCAATTATACTTCCCCATTTCCTTACTTCCGCCCACTTCCTTGCAACCAAACACACCCGAAATAGAAAATATCTATATATGATGGCGTTTTTATGGCATGTATCAAATTTAGACAATACTTTTCTAGCAAGAATAATGTTTTATTATCGCGAGAACAGCTAGACTTCTGGGTAAAATTTGCATAGTTTTTTTTATTTGTTCACTAATCAGCAACAGTTTCAGATTTTCAATTCTTGGCTGTTTGTTTTGTCATAAAAGACGTAAAACTCTGTAACTCGTAAACGACTTACAATCCAATTACAACTATAACGTTTGTTTGAACCGTAATTTGTAAAAGACTTACACAACTCAACTATCACTCACTTGCAGCCTAATTACCACTTACTTCCAGCACAGTTACAGTTAATTTTGTGGCCATGCAATTTTGTATTATTTTTTATGTTGATATAAATTTTTTAATATTTAATATTTTTAATATTTATTTACAATATTAAATTTTTTAAATTATCAAATAGTTAATTTTGTAATTAACTTTTTCACTTACGACTTATACATTACGACAATCAAATACCGTAAAATATAATACACTTTCTCACTTACAATTTTATATTACCAATTAAATACTGTAAAACTTAAATACATGTAACTCATTTATAATAGTAAAAGATTTTATCAATTACGACTTATAAATTATGGTCAATTACGACAACCAAACAAACAGTATAAATTAAAAGTAATTTCTGTCTGGAACTACATCGGACGGCTTGTGACCTTTCTTTCTCAAGAACGAAGGCAAGCCTCCCTTTCACTTGCTTATCTCGTCTTTTATATCCAACGATCTCGTGCTATCGAAATGTTTCATTATCTCAAACATTTCCTTCAATTTTTGCAACTCATGGTCCAAAAGGCCGCTCAAGGCCAACTGGTGCATCGACACGTAGCCCGCCCCGCAAAACATACATAGTCTGCGGGCGAGACCAACGCAAAGCTGCGCCGATTGCACCCCACACGCTCTAATAATTACCAAGCCAAAGTGGTCAACGAACACAAGTACCAATAGCATTTCCCCACGTGTCCTCAAACGACACCCGCCCGTTATGACGAGACAGGTGCCAGTCACTAAGAGATGAGGACGCACGTGTCACCAACCTATTGGACATGTCAGCAGCGGGGAGTTAACAGGAAGGTGGAGATAAGGGTGTAAGTTTAATTTTAGTGAAAATCATAATTAAGAGCTTAAGATAGAATAGTTTCTTATTTATACCCCTCACAGCCCTCTCCTCTTCTCAAAAGAGAGCAAGCGAGGTAGAGAGAGAGAGAGAGAGAGAGAGGCCTCCACTCAAAAAGGAAACCAACCCATTTGGTGAGGCTGAGAGACCCCAGGGGAGCGATCAAGGTTTGTGTTCTAATCCCTTCTCCTTTTTTTTGGCCCCAAAGAAAAAGAAGAAAAAATTGTTTCTTATTTTCTTTTTTTTTTTTTTTTTGGTTTTATTTTGAACGAGAAGAGGGATCTAGACCCTATATTTTTATCTGGGTTTTTGATCCTCTTGTCAAATTTTATTTCTTTGAACCAAGAAAGGGTCTTGTTTTTTTTTTTACACCCTCAACTTGGTTCTTTTGTTTTCTAGATTGAAAGAGGCTGCTCCTGTTATTTTTTGGTGTTACCTCTTTCTTTTAGATCTTTATATCAAAACCCTCTTGTTCTTTGATTCTGTAAAGGAACTAGGTGGGTTTTTGTTCCCCATTTCTTTCTTGTATATTTTTAAGGCATGGCCACAGCTCTAGACATGTACAAAAGAAACAGTAGCAGCAGGCCATCAGTAGATGAGGACCTCATGAAAGCACTCCAGCCTTTTATCAAAAGTGCTTCCTCTTCCTCTTCTTCTTCTTCAATTAGTCATCAAATCCCCTCTTCTGATTTCTCTTCCCCATCTCTTCAAACACCCAACTTCAATTTCATCTCTTATGATCAGAGCCCCAACTTTTATGAACAAAGTCCCAACTTTGATGGCTCAGGCACCCACTTTGCTCTTCCCAACCTCAGCCCAGCTCAGATCCACCAAATCCAAAACCAATTCCAATTCCAACAGCAGCAGCATCTATTTGCACCTTCCTTTGACCAGCACCAGCACAGCCAGAGGAGGCTTCTGGGCCCCAAATCGCAGCCCATGAAGCCCCTGCTACCGGTGTCGAAGCCCACGAAGCTCTACCGTGGAGTCCGGCAGCGGCACTGGGGCAAATGGGTCGCCGAGATCAGGCTGCCGAGGAACCGAACCGGCTGTGGCTCGGCACGTTCGACACTGCCGAAGAAGCTGCTCTGGCCTACGACAAGGCCGCGTTCAAGCTCAGGAGAGATTCCGCCAGGCTCAATTTCCCTGACCTCAGGCGAAACGGGACCCACTACGGCCCGGAGCTCCATTCTTCGGTCGACGCCAAGCTGAATGCCATATGCGAGAAACTTGACGTCGTGCCGACGCAAGGGAAGGAGGAAAGTGGACGGGCATTGGCCGTTGGGACCGAGGAGACGGAGGATCAAGGGGGGAAGGAGGCCGACAACAAGTCAGAGGTGTCGTCCTCATCGGAGGTGGAGGAGTTGAACGGTGGGTCGTCGGAGATGCAGCAGTTGGATTTTACGGAGAAGCCGTGGGATGAGATGGAGAGCTTCCTGTTGCAGAAGTTCCGTCCTTGGAGATTGATTGGGATTCGATTCTCAATTGATTTGGTGTTTGGACTCAACTCAAGCGAGTGAGCTAACTGCAGATGGCATTTTAGACATTTGCAGGTTGCTGTTAGAATTGGTTTCAGTCATGTTTTAGTGTTATCTTTTTCTTTTTCAGAAGGTTGGGTGTGTACTTATGAAATCTCTTGGATTGCTGATTTGTTTTAGTATTGGCAATACCAGGATGTTAAGATTTGGAGTCATGACATATGATGTCAATGTAGTCAATCAGTATGCTGCATGTATGCAGTTGTATCCTTTGTAATTATGAATTCTCTGATTTCACAGTTGTGGTGTGATCTTGGAAGGATTTCTTGATTTCTCTCAAGTAAAATTGAAGCCTGATGGTTGTAATTTTCAAATGTTTACTTCAAAAGTTTTGGGGCATTTGCAGATCAGTTGATGTACAGTAGATCATCTATTTCTCATCTCTTTATTTCCAAATTCTAGTGAGTCACTTCGAGTGCTACTGTCTCACCTTTAAGGACTTGAATTCTTCTGGGATTGTTAATGATGAAAATATTTAGCTACACAGTTTAAAAAACTGAACTTTCTCCAAGATGAGTTAAACTAGAACCGACTTTGAAATTATTGTGTTGCGCTAATAAAGAAACTGATAGTTGAGTAGGTGAGATAAAAAAAAAAAATTTCTTCGATATGGGGCTTTATGCTCATCTTTTAGGATCGGTCATTATACTGTTGAACATTTGACGAGTGCACACTTTCTCCCATCTCCATGTGGGGCTTGGACTGGGTCCTTCGCGCGAAAGACCGTGATGGTTCTTCATGTTGTGTGCTGTGTCCATCACAGCTATTGGACGGTCCAGTGCAAGAGAGAGAAAAATGTCTTTTGTGTTGGGGCTTACAAAACGAGCTTTCTTTGCCGTCCATTAACTATAATGGACGGCGCTTGCCGTCCATTAACTATGATGGACGGCGCATAACGTAAAAGAACATCACCTGATCCTTCCCGTGTTGGAGCCAACCCGTGCCCCTCCACGTGAAGGGAACTAATAAGAGCATCATTCAACAAAGTTTTTCTAAGTACCTCAGAAGATCATAACAAAAACAAAAACTAGTAGTTCTTCGCGCACATTCAAATGTCAGCATTATGTCAAATTTAACTTCCAGTTCACTACCACTCACTTTTGACTTATGTGCCTTCTGATTGCTATCTTTTCAGAACTTCCAGAGATACAATTTCTTTACATGCCATCTCATTGAATCTATTATGTGATCCTTTCAAAATGGATTTATGTGCAAAGTTTGTGATACCAAGGTGAATTTTAGCATGTTAAGGAACAGTTATCTAACTTCAACTTACCACAACACATTTTTAACACAACCACTCGGATTAAACTTTGCATGTTCTTATATTAAATCCATTCCTCTAACTTGCATTTTATCCAAACTCATTTAAATGTAGACAATGAAAGTGTGCTGATCATACTTTACTTTTCAGATACTGCAACACTTTGCTTCTTCTGCCCTGATTTAGAGCAGCAGAAAATCTTGTAGGATATCTTTTTCTTAACCAACAATTTAGGTTTTTTGCTACATTCATGCGTGTTGAAACCCATCTTAGCTTCTTGCCTCAAGGCCAGGGAGATTTGAAGACAAAGAAATCCAAGAGGATATAACAAATACATGAAATTAAAGCTGTAGACTTCAAAAAATCAAACCAAACTCTCACATGGTAACAGTGAAGAAGTAAAACTACACTTGCTGCTTTCACCACAGTTGGCAGTCTGTCTCGGGCACGGGGCGGTTCACGTGAAGCTGGGGCTCGGGTTAGTCCTCTTACGTGATTGGGTTGTTATTGGGCCCAATCAACCCTCATTTGAGCCTTTGGGCTCTTTGGCTACTCCTGTGTTGGAGCCTATCTTGTTCTAATAAGGCCTGTGGCCAGCCCAATCAAGTCTAGTGTCTTGCTGGGCTTTTGCTCGTGAGAGAGAATTTTGGTGCTGGCGTTTCTGAGGCCCAAACCTCCAACTCAACACCAAAGCTGCGTATTCTCCCTCCATCATTTGAATGTGAGTCTCCAGCTGCCTTCTACTGGTGTTGTAGCTTTAAACAAGTTTAAAATTATGCTTGTTGGAGCCAACTCCTCTTCACCGCCGAAATTTAACATACGTGATAATGTCCCATTAAAGCATCTATTGAAGAAGAAAGCCAAGGAACCAGTTGATCCATTGAAGTGTCAAGGGACGATGATCTTAAAGCCTCCCGTTAAGAAAATCAAGCTAGGAAACAAGAGAACAAAAAGGTCCAGCTATGAGAAATTTTTCACTATTCACACCACCGGCTACTCTCGATGTGATGAATGAAGAACTGACTAAACAGGATATGGATGTGCTCAAAGAACTGAGTATCGACCCCCTTTCTGAGGGTGGCACTTGATCGCTTGTCTCTTGTTTTTTTTTTTTTTCCCCCCTTTGCTTTTCTGATTATCAAAAAAAAAAAAAAAAAAAAAAGCGAGAACTCAACTCAGTTGAATTTTTTACAGATTATCACTGTACCAGCTGCATGCTTGGGTGCTTTCCAGGCTTGTGTTGTACCCTTAGAATCAGATCAATTGACAACAGCAACCGAGGTTTCAATCTCTTCTTGTGAGGCTGACTATCAAAGGGTTCTAATCAACATATACCAGATGGTATTGGTTGGGAAGGGGGGAATTCTCTCATATTTACCCCCTAAATCTATCATATTTCTAAATTTATCCCCCAAATCATCATAATTGCTCAATTACTCCTCAAAAATTTTCATATTTTTAAAATTATCCTCACTATCAGTCAAAAAGAATCAAAAAAGAATATTCTAAGTATTTTTGTTAAAATTTTGTGAAATCCTTTTAATTCCCTTACATGTCCATCCGGCTCTGCCCTCTCCTGCTCGATCCCACCGGAGATCAGGGAGCTCTCCTTGCTCCAGTTCCTGGTCCTTGCCATCAACAGTTTGATCGATCTGTTGCCCCTCGAGCTTGGCAACTCCGTGACCTCGAACCACGCCCACTCCTTCTTCTGCGACTCCTGCTCTGCCACCCCTCCTCTACTCCTCCTATGCCCTTGCCCCCCTCTCCCTCCCTTCCTTTCTCTCTCTGCCGCTGCTCTCTCTCTCTCTCTCTCTCTCTCTCCCTCTCCCTCTCCCCCCCCACTGAGCCCATCGCCGGCGAGCTCTCGCCGGCGATGGGTTCAGTGGAGAGAGAGAGGCGACAATGGAGAGAGAGAGGCAGCAAGAGAGGAGGCATGGTGGGGACAGAGGGGGGCATCATGTGGGAGAGGGGTAATCTAGTAATTTTATTTCTGAACTGTTAGAAAATTAACAACAGCTGATGTGGGGTAAATTTGATCGTTTTAAAGAATTAGAGGGTAATTGAGCAATTATGATGATTTGAAGGAAAATTTAAAAATATGATAAATTTGAGGGATAAATATGAGAAAAATCCTTTTTTTTTAAAGCACACCAGAAAAAAAATGTGCTAACTGAATGTGCACCATTGGTGTTTGTTGTATGTTTGGTTAATCATTGAACATTATTTTATACAATTTTCTTTCTCTCATACAATGTGTGTGGATTCAAGGGAGGAAGAAGCACATTGCATTCATTTTGTGTGCATTTTGGACTCTAACTCACAAACAAATTAATTTTCTTTTGAGATGATTCTAAGCATAATAGTGCTTTGATCCTTGATTAATCTATGATATTGCACTTTTATATCGCATTTTTTTACCAATTTATGAATAAAATATTATTTTTAAATCGTATTTTGGTCTCTTTTACAGATAATCAAAACTAAAGGGTAATAAGAGCTTAATTAAACTCATTTTTGGGTAATTAAATCCGAATTTTTTATAGGCCAAGTTAGAGAGTTTCTAAAAGATACATTGAATTTAGACGTTGGCGCGTGTCTGAACAAAATTCGGATGCAACTACTCGAATCTAAGAATACCTGAAAGGTCCCTGAAGTGAGAAGAAACCGCTTGCCAAAATCAGGGACCTAAGTCTCTGGTATGGCCACGCAAACGCGGCTATAGCCACGTTTCGCGGCCATCTTGGCGAGCCACGCATCGAACATGCATCGATTTTCGATGCATGGCCTCGTCTCGTCTTCTACATGATTCTTTTGCCTATATAAAACCCTGCAGAGACCTGAGGCGCAAGCAGATCAGCGAGTAGGCTAGGTTTTTTTCTCTTCTAGTTGTAAAGCGGGATTTTCTTCTATTTTTATTTTGTATTTTTATTTTGTTTTTAGATCATGTAGTAGGGCTGAGATGATTCAGAGAGAGATAAAGAAATATTGATGTAACAGATGGTGACAATCTATATAAAGGTGTCTCCTTTCTTCTCTATTGTAACCTTCTACATCTTCTACATGATACTTAACTAGTTTTTCTTCTCATGACAATCTAACTACTAACCTCTAATCATCTAATCTCTTACTCGATAATCCACATGAATCTAATAGTCTCTATAAGGCCTTACTTTTGCAAGTTCATTAATGGCTCATGATGATATATTCTAACATTCTAACATCTAACCCACTAATAAGCTAACTTGCAATATCTTTTTTATTTCATGCTCACCTCTAACCGCTTTTGATGGTCTAATAGTAACTTGTAACTTGTTTTGTGAAATGGATGTGTTTGAATGTGGAAGAACCTTCTTATGAGCCATACTTTGTATCGTCTTTGGAAGCCAAGGACTAGTGATGGCCAAGAATCCATGTGAGGCAACTATCACTAAAAGGTTAGCATGGTTAGTGGAGCAATTAATAGTTAGTAGCCATGAGTTTTTGTTTTCATAATTTCTCCTATCGTTTTTCCTTTGTTTTAAAAACCGATTTCAAAATTCTTCTTTTATCTTTCCATTGTTGTTTTCACCATCTTCTTAATTCAACTTTGTTTTATAAACTTTTTGTTGTCAAACCCACTTTCTAAATCACTTCACCTTCTTACTTTTATTTTACCGGCTCCACAATCACTTCTCTTTGTTTTCACTTCGCAGATTTCATCGCCTCCTCTACCTATTACTTTTAGATTTTTCTTTTTTTTCTCATTCTTTTAATAAAGAAGAAATTGTTTACATAACACGTGAACGGATTGTTAATGCTTCTATCGCCTCCCGTCCCTATGGATTCGACCCGTTGAGGCAATGCCATAATGGAAGTATCGAGGGAACAATAGCACGCTTGCTTTTACACTAATTTCATAAAACACACATTTTCAAGTGCTGGTTCTGTCCCAATCAAATTTTAGCGTCGTTGTTGGGGATGGGAATGGTTTAAACTGACGTTTTTGTTGACATTTTTTTCTCTGCTTTAGTGTGTAGGTCAATCTTTACAAAAACTTAGCGTTGCAGAAGTATAGTCTTACTTGCATTTCCCTACTCTAAAAAGCAGGGACCCTACTTCCTATTTTTACTACGGAAAAGCCAAAAAGGCCGCTGAAATGCGACATTGTTGTGGCATCTGAGCTTCATCGTTTGCAGGGATCTTACAAGTTGTATATATTAATATATTATACTGCTGATTTTATGCTTTGATTGCCTACACACTGTAATAAATTAAAGAACAAAAATACGGTAATTGGACGCTTTTAAAACTGCTTAGACATTTACATTTGGCACGTGTCAATTCAATTCCAATATGCTGTGTTTTGTTCTGTTGCTGTGATTTGGACTTAGGTGTACATATGACATTCCATATAGCATAGGATAAATACGTGGGTGATTTACTCACTTTATGTTATATTCTTATCCATATTGCACACTTGTATGAATTGAAATTAAGGGCAAAACCCATATAAGATAAGGTGGGGAAGTCATTACCCTTCCTTAACCCGAAAATCACCTCCCCACTCACACAACCTAAGACCTAAGAAAAATTGATAGATGTTGGCCCCTAAGGACATCTCGGACTCATTAAGAGATTGATCGAGGGTGAAACTTGTGAGAATCTTACTCTTATAAAATCGGTGTCTAACGTTGGGGATTAAGAAGTTTCACCTCAAAGATACCGTAGTTTAGCGTAATTAAGGCCCGTTGCTTATACACGGATATCTCCCACCGTATTTTGTCCCTACCTGACTAATTAGCTTGTGGTCGATTCATACAACAACCTCCCCTGGGTAATCGACCAATTAGGAGTCGTCTAGGTCTAGGTCAACCTTAGTATAGGCTTAGTTTTGATTCTCTCTCTTTTATTTGTTTGTGTTTTTTCTTTTTTGTTTGTGAAATAGAATTCAACAATAATATTTTTTTAGTCCTAATATGAATTCATACTTCACACCTACCTCATTTGACTCGGTAATTCCAAACCCAGCTTTGTATAATATGAACCAATCAAATAAGCCGGATAGGATTTATCTGACTCAATATAACCCATATCCCTATTCTAATGACAATATTTCAAAATAATTTCTACTCTTCGCAGAATCAATGGGGATTCACCCTTATGAGTCAAAATTTCAACCACCTAGTCTACAATTTTTATAAATTCCACAATATTTATTATCTGATTTTGCTTCCTATACTCTTTTTTCAGAACCACACATAGAAGAAAACTCTGAGTTAGAAAAGAATATAGAAGCCAACATGCAAGAGGCCGAGCGATAATTTCAGAAAATGTTGGCCTCCCTAATTCACAATATTTTTAAGAGTCTTACTTGGTCCCACTTCTTCAAAATGATTAAACATCCATCTTGAAATTGACTAAGGAACTCTTGTGTGAGTCCAAGCGACAATCTCAAAACTTATTGGACTCACAATCTTCACCATTTTTTTAAAATCAAGATTCTTATACTCCTTTTTTAGAACAACCATTCAAAGAAAAATCTAAGTTAAAAAAGAGTATAAAAATCTTACATGAGACCTCATAAAAATTTCAAAAATCTTTTGCCTAGTCTATCGATAGGTTAGAAACACAGCTGAGTCAATTGGTTAATATTTATAGGAATGAGGAAACTCCATCTTATCAACCTTGACCAATTCAAATATCTCTAATTCTATCGATCTAGATCAGGAATCATGTATATCACGATCTGGCCCTGGCCCTGGCCCAGCACCGACCCGAAGGCCGGAGACGAGGGCGGAGGAGCGGCGAGCCGAGCGTCATCGTGGCGGTGGTCGGCGATCTCCTCCATGGACGTGCTTACGATCGAAGATCTAGGGTCGGGGGAAGGAGAGAGTGGCGGGCGCTGGGAGGTTGAAGGGTTGCGCCGCCGGGGCTTCGTACTTGGGATCTCGCCAAGGTGAGGAGGGGAGGGCGGCTGTGAATCATGGTGAGAAAGAGATTTTGATTAGGGTTAGGGTTAGTCGATTATATAAGAGTTGGAATTGTGTTGTGGGTTTCGGGTTTCGGGTTGGAACAAGGATAAAAGACTAATGGGTTATGAAATAAGTAAAAGGGTAATAAAGGTTAAATAAAATGGTAGGTGCCTTTTTGCAACAAAAGCTAAAGTAGCCAAGATGGTTAAAGCATTAATGTTATATGGAATTGGCCTTGGTTCGAAACCTGTTACTCATGTGGGTTTTCTAATTTCTTTTACTTTTTTTTTTGGCATGAATTGGATTTGGGCTAAAAACAAAAGAAAATAAGAATGAGGTAAAAAGAGATAATAAAAATAATAATCATGATGCTAACGATGATCAGAAAATAATTAGAAATAATGGAAATAATATCTCAACTTTAAAAATGACAATTTTTCTTAAAACGAAATACACATATACTTAATAAGTATTATTTTTCACAATTAATTCATGTATTGCAAGATATGGGTATTACATTCTACCCACCTTATAAAAATTTCGTCCTCGAAATTTCAATAAAGCGGGGAATGATAGAAATCAATTGAAGAAGATGAAGCTTCCACACCACTTCTCACTGCATCAAGACTTCACACTTCCGCTGCACGCTCTGATTTCTGCTACCAGCTTCAATACGGAGTAACCAATCTCAAGGGACAGAATTAGGAGAAATGAATTGGAAAGAAGGATGAAGTCAAGATGGACATCCAAATCACTCTAAAGGAAGTGTTGGAATCATGGATATCAACAATCAAGAATGGAATTCCAAGGGAGGACGATCAATTCTAAATGGAGTCAATATTATCAAGTGAATAGTATATGTATATTGCAGTGTCAACATAGCTGTCTCAGGTTACAGGTAGGAACTAGGTTCTCTTTTATGTCGAACCTAGGCTCTGATATCACTCTGTAACGCCCCGATCCTAGAGATACGGAGACGTTATGGCGACGCATATACGCGAGGTAAAATACCCCTTGTATACGCGCTAAGCCTAAATTGTAACCTGAACGAGCTATAAATCGGAAGCATAATGATCATGAACACTGCAGTAATACATATAAGACCACACATAATAGCAATGAATAACGGGAAGAAAATGACAGCTGAATAGAAGTCAAAGGTGATATACAGGAATCAAAGAATAATAACAAGAATGAAATGCAAGTATACCAGAATCAAGGGGAGAGGACCCAAGCTCCTCGCCAGGCGTACCGTCTCATCGAACACCTGCATATTAGAACAACCGTCCAATAGCTGGACGTGCAAATCCAGGGTCGTCAGAACGCGACCATAATGAGTGTGTGTGTAAAGGGGAAAGAACTCGTGCAGAAGAAACAATGTGCATATAAAATAGTAAGAACAACTGCAGATAGGAAGACTAAATAACACAATAAATGATCGAACAGCAACACATATGATGACAACAAGAATACAGGTAGAAGATAACTGGCACAACTGTAAATATGCAATCAATATCACAATAAGCAACCTATCACATATCACTAGGCTGGTATCCAAGTCCGATCACAGGTTAGGTCCTGATTACAATCATGTATACAGTCATGTGTCTTAAGGCAGGGTCACAGTTCAGGGTACAATACAATGTGTTCATACAAATCAATCAATAACAATCAGTAGTGTTCTACGTTATCTTCGTCACTTTCCCACCGGCGTCCCACAACATCCGACAGTTCACCCTGGAGCCCGCACATCCAGTAGAACTCATTCGAACTCCGATATGCGGGTATCATTGTTCGAATAGGGAAAGAGAATCAAATAACATGCCTCCTAGGGGTTATCATCATACAAGTGCGTGTGGATGCTAATAGGCACTGAGAATGCAATATCACGCTAACACCAGGCGTCACGTACAATAGATAGCCCTACAGATTCAAGAGGTGGCCCCTACAGATTCAAGAGGTGGCCCCCACCATGTGTATGGTGTGACACTTTGCTCCGTGTGGCACTTTGCTCTGAGGGAAACAGGATTCTAGAGGTGGCCCCCGTGGATTCAAGAGGTGACCCCCACCATGTGTATGGTGTGGCACTTTGCTCCACGTGGCACTTAGTTCCTTTCAAGATCCGCCGGACGCTAGCACGATTGTGGGATACATCCTCGTCAATCCCGACACCAGGCGGCAAACCGCCGGACGCCGGTTTGACTGTGCTGTTAACAGGTCAACAGTACATGGGACATGGATACAGGGGGTACAGGAGTACTAGATGTCAAGTAACAGTGATACAGTCATATATCAAGGTCCAGTGAAAGGTGTCTAGTGTACAGTCAGTGAGGTAATGCCATCAGTAACAATCAATACCTTATGCCATTTCAATTACTGGGATGCTACGGGACGGTAACAATATCAGTACAGTAATAATCAATCAGTAATCGTATACACGGTGAACAATATCAGTAACAGTAACAGTAACAGTAACCGTGTATACGATGAACAATAGGACTGTACCGTGGTTACGGTCAAACAATCATTTCCCAGTAACTTCAATAACCTGGATAAAATAACAGTAACAGTCTAACTACTGCTCAATAACAGTCTTAACTAAAGCTGATCATAATCTCACCCATCCATACTAAGGGATATCATTATCTATTCCATCAACTTATATTCCCAATACTATCCTTGCAAATCGTTAAGTATCAGTCCACATCAGTGTAAGCCAAAACGGTAAACTACAATATCAATGAATCTGCAATTAGTCCTCTCCTCAACACCAATGTGTTCTAGTCCCATAACCACCAAGAACTGTCAATAAACACTATACCTAATATATGTCCTCTAACCTCAAATATAACGTAGTTCAAATAGCAGATCAAATCAAGTCACAGTCCAGGGTATCCAATGCTAGGCCCAAGTCAACAGTGATAACTACCAACACATGAAATGATAACAATCTCTCAATTTAACTAAATAAATAAGATGTATGGTCCTTGATATCACTTGGAATGAGTTAGGAAATCATACTGATAAAATAAAGAAGACGAAACATGTAAGTAACATATAAAACACTACCGAGAATGGTGAATAAAGAAAATAGTACAAGAGCAAACACTCAAAAATAATACCGAAATATTCAATAAGAAAATAAAGAACACTCACCTGAGATCGTCACGGGTCCGAAACACTGATCAATGATGGAGGGTTCCTTGGCGTGGTGAAGGGTTGAGACCAGAATTGCCAACGCTTGCTGATGATTCATGCTCACATAGAACTGGTCCTACAGCATCCGGTTACGCTAGCGAGTGTCTCCCTCTTCATCTCAATAGCCTCAGAGTCTAGAACATTCACAAGAATCCAGCAGGAAAAACAAAAGCACCAGAAACAACCAAGGATGAAAATTTATCAAATAATACTTGATCCCAATCCACCTTGAAATCCTCTACTTTGATAACATCAAAATAAAACAGGATCTTTAAGCCCCATCTACATTTACATCAGAATAGTTTCAACTTATATTGCATTCATAAATAGAACAGAAAACTCCAATGCATTCTAATAATAACAGTGCAAGCAAAAGTTCATGCAGAAGTTCTTCGATTCAAAGAAATGAATTAGAGAAAAGAAAATAGATCAACCACTGTAACAAAAATGTTTTTTGGCACAACATTGCAATTAAAGGTATAGGATTTTTATGTCTTGTTCCCAACAAATAATTGATTGAAGTTGAGTGTCCTGTTCCCACATTTCATGCCAAGGGACTATACTGTACATGAATTTTCAGGCCTTATCTCATGAACCTCGGATAACTCCATAATTTGGATCCAATGTCCAGACCATTCTCAAGAATCCAAAAACATGAAACAAAGCACTACAGGCTAGGGACAAAAATGAACTTATCCTCAGCCATTTTTTTTAAAAAAAAAGTTAATACAATTTATTATATGCTTTCTCATTTTGCATGCAGTACTAAAATGAAATAAAAGCATGCTTCCGATTTCAATAAAAAAAAAACATGCTAAAACCCCGTTCCTGGATCCCGAGGCTGATTTAAAAGAATGATTTTGAACTACTATAAAAAGAATTACCACTTATGTCTCAAGGCTTATGGCCACTCACAACAACCAAATATGTAAAATATGTATATCAAAAATTGCAGTCAAGCAGTTGAACCCAGGTTGATCACAATGAAAAGCAAGAGACGCCTATCAATCAAAATAGCAGAAAGAAGAGTAAAAGAGTGACCTTTCTTGAAGGAAAGCAAGGGTTTGGTTGCATCAAGGCTCAATTGGGTGAGGTAGGTCTGAACATGCTCAACGAAGGAAACCCCAGGGTTCCTGCAGATCCGACACACGTGGCCCTCGTCCTCATCGTCCTCGTATCGGATCTGGCCCTGGCCCTGGCCCAGCACCGACCCGAAGGCCGGAGACGAGGGCGGAGGAGCGGCGAGCCGAGCGTCATCGTGGCGGTGGTCGGCGATCTCCTCCATGGACGTGCTTACGATCGAAGATCTAGGGTCGGGGGAAGGAGAGAGTGGCGGGCGCTGGGAGGTTGAAGGGTTGCGCCGCCGGGGCTTCGTACTTGGGATCTCGCCAAGGTGAGGAGGGGAGGGCGGCTGTGAATCATGGTGAGAAAGAGATTTTGATTAGGGTTAGGGTTAGTCGATTATATAAGAGGTGGAATTGTGTTGTGGGTTTCGGGTTTCGGGTTGGAACAAGGATAAAAGACTAATGGGTTATGAAATAAGTAAAAGGGTAATAAAGGTTAAATAAAATGGTAGGTGCCTTTTTGCAACAAAAGCTAAAGTAGCCAAGATGGTTAAAGCATTAATGTTATATGGAATTGGCCTTGGTTCGAAACCTGTTACTCATGTGGGTTTTCTAATTTCTTTTACTTTTTTTTTTTGGCATGAATTGGATTTGGGCTAAAAACAAAAGAAAATAAGAATGAGGTAAAAAGAGATAATAAAAATAATAATCATGATGCTAACGATGATCAGAAAATAATTAGAAATAATGGAAATAATATCTCAACTTTAAAAATGACAATTTTTCTTAAAACGAAATACACATATACTTAATAAGTATTATTTTTCACAATTAATTCATGTATTGCAAGATATGGGTATTACATTCTACCCACCTTATAAAAATTTCGTCCTCGAAATTTCAATAAAGCGGGGAATGATAGAAATCAATTGAAGAAGATGAAGCTTCCACACCACTTCTCACTGCATCAAGACTTCACACTTCCGCTGCACGCTCTGATTTCTGCTACCAGCTTCAATACGGAGTAACCAATCTCAAGGGACAGAATTAGGAGAAATGAATAGGAAAGAAGGATGAAGTCAAGATGGACATCCAAATCACTCTAAAGGAAGTGTTGGAATCATGGATATCAACAATCAAGAATGGAATTCCAAGGGAGGACGATCAATTCTAAATGGAGTCAATATTATCAAGTGAATAGTATATGTATATTGCAGTGTCAACATAGCTGTCTCAGGTTACAGGTAGGAGCTAGGTTCTCTTTTATGTCGAACCTAGGCTCTGATACCACTCTGTAACGCCCCGATCCTAGAGATACGGAGACGTTATGGCGACGCATATACGCGAGGTAAAATACCCCTTGTATACGCGCTAAGCCTAAATTGTAACCTGAACGAGCTATAAATCGGAAGCATAATGATCATGAACACTGCAGTAATACATATAAGACCACACATAATAGCAATGAATAACGGGAAGAAAATGACAGCTGAATAGAAGTCAAAGGTGATATACAGGAATCAAAGAATAATAACAAGAATGAAATGCAAGTATACCAGAATCAAGGGGAGAGGACCCAAGCTCCTCTCCAGGCGTACCGTCTCATCGAACACCTGCATATTAGAACAACCGTCCAATAGCTGGACGTGCAATTCAGGGTCGTCAGAACGCGACCATAATGAGTGTGTGTGTAAAGGGGAAAGAACTCGTGCAGAAGAAACAATGTGCATATAAAATAGTAAGAACAACTGCAGATAGGAAGACTAAATAACACAATAAATGATCGAACAGCAACACATATGATGACAACAAGAATACAGGTAGAAGATAACTGACACAACTGTAAATATGCAATCAATGTCACAATAAGCAACCTATCACATATCACTAGGCTGGTATCCAAGTCCGATCACAGGTCTGGTCCTGATTACAATCATGTATACAGTCATGTGTCTTAAGGCAGGGTCACAGTTCAGGGTACAATACAATGTGTTCATACAAATCAATCAATAACAATCAGTAGTGTTCTACGTTATCTTCGTCACTTTCCCACCGGCGTCCCACAACATCCGACAGTTCACCCTGGAGCCCGCACATCCAGTAGAACTCATTCGAACTCCGATATGCGGGTATCATTGTTCGAATAGGGAAAGAGAATCAAATAACATGCCTCCTAGGGGTTATCATCATACAAGTGCGTGTGGATGCTAATAGGCACTGAGAATGCAATATCACGCTAACACCAGGCGTCACGTACAATAGATAGCCCTACAGATTCAAGAGGTGGCCCCCACAGATTCAAGAGGTGGCCCCCACCATGTGTATGGTGTGGCACTTTGCTCCGTATGGCACTTTGCTCTGAGGGAAACAGGATTCTAGAGGTGGCCCCCGTGGATTCAAGAGGTTGAAAAACACCTAGAGGGGGTGAATAGGTGTAAGTGCTAATCTAAGAAACTAAATGCAAACTAAGTGCGCTAAATGTGGAAGCTAATGCAAATTATGCACAAACTAATACAATACAACAAGTGTAGCCGAATTCCCCTTTCGAGGCTCTGGACTCACTCCCCTTGATTCCCCTTGAAATGGGTTGAGGTGCTATGTAAAGCTCTTGTTGGATGAGTATAAGTTAGGCACACACACACAAGCAATCCAAGCAATATGAAATACACACAATCAAGCCAAGCATACAAGAATGAATTGCAATATAAAAGATGCAAGGCAACACAAGCAATGTATAAGATATGAATGAATCAATGCTCAACACAAGCAAGTTTGATATGATGATGAGTATGATGCTTTGCACAATTATAAGGGAGAGAGTTAGAGAGACAATGGATCAAAACGCAAACACCAAGATTTGTTTCGAGGTTCGAGCACCTTGCTCTACATCCCCGCCTACACCGCCGTGTAGGATTTCCACTATCTCAACTCCCACCGAGGGAACCTCTACCGAAGAGGATTTCTTACAACTCTAGGAGTACCAAACTCCTCTCTCAAACAACAACCTCCTCACAACCGAGGGGTTAGGCCCGTAGCCAATACAACAACCAATCCACACACCTCTACCGAAGAGGCTCACAACCAAACTCAATCACCTCTACCTAAGAGGGATCTAAACCAACAACCCAATACAACACTCTCCACCTCTACCAAAGAGGGAGTACCTCAAGAAATCAAGGGTTTACAACAAGTGGTATATTTCAACCACAAACCTCTATCCTTTTTCTTTTTCCACAAAAACAAGATCCTAAATAGATTAGGATAGGTGATAGCTCAAGTGTGGAAACAAAGTGTTTTTGGAAACAAGCAACAAAGAAAAATCTTGGGAAAATACTTGCAATATGATAGAATTGAAGATCTAAGCAAAAATCCCAAAAACCTATTTTTCTTTGATTTTTCAAAAACCTTAAAACAATAAAGATGAGAAGTTTTTGCACTTAAAACTCTTTTGAAAACTCTTTTAAACACTTCAGAAAACTGAAAATTTTTCTCTTGAAAAACTTGGCTAAAATCCCAAAGAGATAGGGTTTATATAGCCCCTATACAAAACTAGCCGTTAGGCTGAGCTGGCAGTCTGACAGACTGCCGGTCGACCGGTCCGGTCGACCGCCAACGGTCAGAAATATGACCGTTGGGCAACAGCGGTCGACCGGCCCGGTCGACCGAAACAAAACAGAGAGCAAAGCTCTCTTCTGCGATCGACCGGTCCGGTCGACCCAGAAAACCAGAAAACCAGAGAGCAGATATACTGCTCCGGTCGACCGGCACGGTCGACCGTCCACTGTGCCAAAAACGTGCACAGGTTTGTGCACGTCGGTCGACCGGCCCGGTCGACCGACTTCTGACCTAGTCGACTGGTCAGAGACCAAGTCGACTTGGTTGAAGCCTGGAACAGAAAATCTGATAAAAACTTGTTTTAAAAATATTTTATCTTTTACAAAACTTCCATAAAACTGGTTTTACATATTGCATTGATATTAATCATGTGATAAAACATTTCTACTCAAATATCAAGCATATGAAATTTTCTTTTGTTTCTTTTCAAAAAATCAAGAATCAACACTTGTATATTTCTCAAAACTTGATTTTTCAAGAACTTGAATAGAGATATCAAAATAAGTTTGTTTACCAAGTTTAAAGCATGTATGTATAAATAGAAAACATCTACTATACATATACCATATGTAAACTTGTTTTGATCAACTATTCATAAAAACCAAATATCAAATCATAAAACGTGTGTGTTTTGTGCACTTGAGCATATCAACTAAACTAAGCTTTACAAATATGGATCTAAAACACAAACTCTAAATTAGATACCTAAGTCTTCTTGTCGATCTTCCATCTTCAAGTAGACTCGGTCCAAACTCCGTGATTCTTCAAGTGCAAAGGTATGATCTTTAAGCTTTGGCACCGGAATCATCATGAATAGCTTCTAATCATCTTGTTGAAGCTAATCACCAACTAATATCCTGTTAATGATCTGAAACTTAGAAACACAAGAATATTAGTAAGCATAACTACATGAGTGTTGATCATCGTCAAAACTAGAGTGGAAGGCCATTGGGCCAACAATCTCCCCCTTTTTGATGATGACAAAACTCATGGAGTTATATATGCATGGATTAAAGTTAAGCTTCAAAGAAGCTCCCCCATAACTCATGCATAAACAAATAAAAATAAATATGCAAGAATGATAATGCATAAACAATAAAAATTCTAGATACCACATGGAATATCCAAAACAAAGCAAGCTCTAGATACCAATTTCAACAATTACAAAGCAAGCTTTGGATACCAATTAAACTTAATAAACAATTAAACTTAATATTCTTGATATTAAAACATAATATATGCATATAAAACATAAGCATGCATATAAAACTCAAATACTTCTCCCCCTTTTTGTCAATCATCAACAAAGGGGTAAACAATCAAAACCATAGATAAAATGAGGGGTAAAAATCTTTCTCCCCCTTTTTTTTGTCAATCAAAACAATGCAAACAATGTTCTCCCCCTTTTTGTCTAAAAAAAAAACAAAGTCAATAAGGGGTGACTACAAACATGATATCAATTAAAAAATATGTCAATGAAGCATCTTGACACCAATAAATAAGGATCAATATATGTTATATGCTATATACATTCATGAAGAGGAAGACGCTAAGTTAGCTTCCCTACACATATGCATTACATGAAGAAAGGATGACAAGCCCCAATTCACATAACACATATTATGTAATGCATAAGAGGAGATGTGAAGCTCCCCCTACACACGTATATCATATAAAGAAGAGTTGTCAAGCTCCTCAATTTATAATATACTCAACATGAATCTATATGTAAGAGAGATGTTAAGCTCTCCTTGCATATAGGAAATACAAATCAAAACTTTGAATATATTCTTTAAACAACATATGAGATACCAATAGTAATTAAACATAAATCTTGAATTCCTAAAACATGAATCTTGATACTAAATGTATTCAAAATTTTGTTATGTTTAGCCAATTGAAAAGATTTTACATAGAGACATTGATACCAATAGTAAGAATTGTTCATTTTAAAAACATATAATTTGATGTTGATATCATATGTTTAAAATAACAACTTTTAATCATAAAGAGTGGGAGTACAAATACCAATTGAAATACAAAATCAAATTTTCTCCCCCTTTATGAAATACAAACTAAAGTCATGCATAGTCTTGATAACAATTTAAAAGTAATCAATTTAAACAAAATTGAAACTCAAGCACTAGCATAAACACAAACATATATATGTATGAAAAATAGATACCAATAGAAATTGATATACTTGGAATTTAAAGCATACATACATACAAAACATATATGAGTATACAAGAAGATCAAAATGATACCAATTGAAAGAGTTCAATGATACCAATTGACATAACAATAAGTTCAAGTGTATACATCATATTATCTACCACCCAATCATAATTCAAGTTTTAAAGATTTTCAATTTAGGGCATACATGAACATGATCTCCCATCCAACCTCCCTTGGATGGTAGGGGTTTTCAAAGATAGATTTGAAAATGTAGTTTTGTTTGAAAATCACTACCAAAATGAAGAACACCGCAACTAGTTAAATGGAAAACTTGTTAACTAGCACGAAATCCTTCAAGTAAGGAATAAAATAAAAATGAAATTCACATGATAATCATCACTCTAACCAATAAAGCATACCTCATGAGAAACAAAACATGAGCAATAGATATGAGTGTACAAATAATATGTGAAGATCATAATCATGAAAAATATTTCATTAAGCTCAATTATTCCTTAAAACATAATTCCATCAAAAACATGAAAAATCATATAAAACTACTTATTTAATCTTCAAGGCATATGTATGTCTAATACAAGCTAAAATATACATACATATCCAAAACTCAACGAGTCCACTAAATGTATATTCATGAAGGCACGTGGCTCAAAAGATGTATATGTATAAGATTAGTTTGAACTAGATAGACATATACATGAAGTTAAACATAAATACCTGAAACATGAAAAACTAAATTTTCATCTAAAAACCAATTTCATTTCAAGGTATATGTATGAATTGTCAAACATGAAGTATACATACATATCCCTAAACATAATTGAGTCCATAAATAGATTTACATGGAAGGCAAATGGCTCAAGAGGTATACATGTATATCTTAATGTTTTGGCAAAATAAACATATACATGAAATCAAAACTCATATAAATCCAAAAATATGAATACTAGTCTAAAATGTATGGATCATCAAAACTAGACTATACTAGCACATCTAATGGGTACAAATATGCAATCAAGCCCAAACATATATAGATTTATTTGTGGCCCACTATATGTACAAGTATATAACTAGTCTTAATGAAAACTAACACTTAAACATGTAATCAAGTCATTGAGCATCAAAACAAACACGAATACCATATTTCTAACACATACAAAATTCATCAAAATTCTTTTATTTGAATTTTACACTCCATATACATGAAAATAGGCACAACAAGTATAAATGAACGAATCATCAAAACTAGCTCATGTGTGTACATATAGTGAATACAAATGAGCATGAAGTTCAATTGCATATAAAACAAATGTAACTCACTATTTGTACATGTATAACACAAGTTTTGACAAAATCCACATTTAAACATGTCATAACCACAAGGAGTATCAAAACAAGCTAGAAATCAACATCATAAAAACTAAAACATGATTACTATGTAAATTCACATGTATTAGATTCATGATGTACATTATAGCTAAACAAACGGTGAGAACACTAAATGTGAATTAAATAAGCATGTGTGTCTCAAATACTATACATGTATGTCAAGGATCTAATAAACATGGAATGAACATACTAATCCATAGACAATAAAAATATGCTATAAATTATCAAAACATGCTATAAACAATGAAGTGAAAAGCATGTAAACATAATAAATGGGAGTAAAGGATTGTTACCAAAACCGAAGAAGCAACTCTCCTTGTCTCCAAAACATGGTGGTCCTCTCCACCAAACCTTCCCTTGAAAGTGATGCATCCAATTTGATTTCCTTTAAGTACGGAACGCATCCACTCCAAGGTGTCATCACTCTCACGTCATGTGAGAGCCCACACCTACATTAAACAAAGGAGGGGTGGTCTTTGGTACCCACATCTTGTTGGGTCCATGGGGGTTAGTCCCTTCCCTAACCCAAACAAATTTCTTTGCTAAATTTGAAACATTTAATCTATCATAATAAAATTTAGCAAGATGGCCCTTACGACCACAATGTGTACATGTGTACACGTGAGCATACATGGTGTGATGGTGTCCGTGAGGAGCATGTGTATGCCGTGGAGGGTGTGCATGCATAGAAGATGGAACTTGTTTCTTTCGAACCAAGGATTCCAAGCGTGTATGGTTCTTAGCACATTGGCTCATAGTGGAGCCCAAACAATCTACTCTCTTCTTTAGCATACAAATATCATCATTAATCCTAGAAGAAGAGGTACATGCATAAGGTAGACTAGATGAAGAAGCTACACTAGCATGGCAAACATGTGCATCAATCTTATTTTGTAAAAATTCATTTTTCTTTAAACATGCATCCAAATCTTTAGAAATTGAAGCAATCTTAATTTTCAAAGAATCATTTTCTTTTAAAACAAAATCAACTTTTGAAGACAAGTTTTCATTTTTCTTCAAAAGAACTTGACAATCATTTTTATTTTTCAAAAAGTTATTTTCTTTAAGTGCAAGATCAAGTTGAGATTTTAATGAATCCCTTTCATTATAGACCTCAACCTTCTCTTGCAAAATATTGGTAAGTCTAGCATGCAAAACTCTTATTTTCTTTTTCAAGGCCTAGACTTTCCTTTTTCAAAATTTTATATTTTTCTATCAATTTTTCACAAACAATAGATAGTTCTTCATTTAAAGCATGGGGATCAACAAAATCATTTGAAGAACTAGCACAATCATTACTATCTAGTTGAGTTTCCGATTGTACCTCAAGGGAGTCATTCCCTTGGACCATGAAGCATTGTGGATCGGATTCTCCACTAGATTCCTCTTCTTGGATTGGCAATTGAAGCTTGGAGGTGGTGGTTGTTGTCAACTTGTTCCACACTGCAAAAGCGGAATCAATATTAGAGACACATAAAAGATAATCTTTAGGAAGTGTGCTTCTAATAGCCTCTAGGGCTTGTGCATTGGCCCCTATATGATTGCTATCACCAAGATAACATCTCTTGGTGGCGGCAAGGAAAACATGCAAACCTAGGGTCTTTAGGTACATGGACATCCTATACTTCCAAACATCAATGTTGGAAGGGTCAAAGCTAGGAGGGGTCATGAAGTCCATGGTAAACTATATATGAATGTGCAAACAAACAAATGCAAATGAGATTAGCAAGCAAATGGATCACTCCTAGGATGTTAAGCCTACGTATCAGGAGCACTAGCTCTGATACCAATTGAAAAACACCTCGAGGGGGGTGAATAGGTGTAAGTGCTAATCTAAGAAACTAAATGCAAACTAAGTGCGCTAAATGCGGAAGCTAATGCAAATTATGCACAAACTAATACAATACAACAAGTGTAGCCGAATTCCCCTTTCGAGGCTCTGGACTCACTCCCCTTGATTCCCCTTGAAATGGGTTGAGGTGCTATGTGAAGCTCTTGTTGGATGAGTATAAGTTAGGCACACACACACAAGCAATCCAAGCAATATGAAATACACACAATCAAGCCAAGCATACAAGAATGAATTGCAATATAAAAGATGCAAGGCAACACAAGCAATGTATAAGATATGAATGAATCAATGCTCACACAAGCAAGTATGATATGATGATGAGTATGATGCTTTGCACAATTATAAGGGAGAGATTTAGAGAGACAATGGATCAAAACGCAAACACCAAGATTTGTTTCGAGGTTCGAGCACCTTGCTCTACATCCCCGCCTACACCGCCGTGTAGGATTTCCACTATCTCAACTCCCACCGAGGGAACCTCTACCGAAGAGGATTTCTTACAACTCTAGGAGTACCAAACTCCTCTCTCAAACAACAACCTCCTCACAACCGAGGGGTTAGGCCCGTAGCCAATACAACAACCAATCCACACACCTCTACCGAAGAGGCTCACAACCAAACTCAATCACCTCTACCTAAGAGGGATCTAAACCAACAACCCAATACAACACTCTCCACCTCTACCAAAGAGGGAGTACCTCAAGAAATCAAGGGTTTACAACAAGTGGTATATTTCAACCACAAACCTCTATCCTTTTTCTTTTTCCACAAAAACAAGATCCTAAATAGATTAGGATAGGTGATAGCTCAAGTGTGGAAACAAAGTGTTTTTGGAAACAAGCAACAAAGAAAAATCTTTGGGAAATACTTGCAATATGATAGAATTGAAGATCTAAGTAAAAATCCCAAAAACCTATTTTTCTTTGATTTTCCAAAAACCTTAAAACAATAAAGATGAGAAGTTTTTGCACTTAAAACTCTTTTGAAAACTCTTTTAAACACTTCAGAAACTGAAAATTTTTCTCTTGAAATACTTGGCTAAAATCCCCAAAGAGATGGGGTTTATATAGCCCCTATACAAAACTAGCCGTTAGGCTGAGCTGGCAGTCTGACAGACTGCCGGTCGACCGGTCCGGTCGACCGCCAACGGTGAGAAATATGACCGTTGGGCAACAGCGGTCGACCGGCCCGGTCGACTGAAACAAAACAGAGAGCAAAGCTCTCTTCTGCGGTCGACCGGTCCGGTCGACCCAGAAAACCAGAGAGCAGATATACTGCTCCGGTCGACCGGCACGGTCGACCGTCCACTGTGCCAGAAACGTGCACAGGTTTGTGCACGTCGGTCGACCGGCCCGGTCGACCGACTTCTGACCTAGTCGACTGGTCAGAGACCAAGTCGACTTGGTTGAAGCCTGGAACAGAAAATCTGATAAAAACTTGTTTTAAAAATATTTTTATCTTTTACAAAACTTCCATAAAACTTGTTTTACATATTGCATTGATATTAATCATGTGATAAAACATTTCTACTCAAATATCAAGCATATGAAATTTCTTTTGTTTCTTTTCAAAAAATCAAGAATCAACACTTGTATTTTTCTCAAAACTTGATTTTTCAAGAACATGAATAGAGATATCAAAATAAGTTTATTTACCAAGTTTAAAGCATGTATGTATAAATAGAAAACATCTACTATACATATACCATATGTAAACTTGTTTTGATCAACTATTCATAAAAACCAAATATCAAATCATAAAACGTGTGTGTTTTGTGCACTTGAGCATATCAACTAAACTAAGCTTTATAAATATGGATCTAAAACACAAACTCTAAACTAGATACCTAAGTCTTCTTGTCGATCTTCCATCTTCAAGTAGACTCGGTCCAAACTCCGTGATTCTTCAAGTGCAAAGGTATGATCTTTAAGCTTTGGCACCGGAATCATCATGAATAGCTTCTAATCATCTTGTTGAAGCTAATCACCAACTAATATCCTGTTAATGATCTGAAACTTAGAAACACAAGAATATTAGTAAGCATAACTACATGAGTGTTGATCATCGTCAAAACTAGAGTGGAAGGCCATTGGGCCAACAGAGGTGGCCCCCA
>JAVJIF010020202.1:0-45534 GCA_038442645.1 Agave tequilana | reverse complement strand
ATTCGCGTGTTCCGTTAAAGAAACCTGTCTTCTTCTTTGGGGACAACATTGGTGAGGGTGGTCACATCTTGCATGACGGCGATTACCAGTGGCTTCGCCAGATAGAGGGTAGGAAATTCTTTCTTCCAAATATGGAGAGAATGTACCCCTTATCCTATCTCCAGCACATGTCTGTCCCCGGGCAATGGAATGGGAGCGTGCCCGACTTGTCTCCAATGTGTCTCTTGGCATACTGGGCGCCAGGAAGGTACACCCGGTCGGACACGGGAGGGAAGTTTTTGGCTTGTTTCCTGGATTACTCAGGTCTGAGTACCCAGTAGGGGAAACCCCTCAGCTCAGTACCACCTTCATCAATCAATTCATGAAGGTAAGGGGTAATTCCCAGTTGACTTCCGCCCGCTCGGGTGGGTTCATTCCTCTGACAAGCCTTGGTGGGGGTAAGATGGTGGGCTTTGTCATCGCTGAACTCGGAGGTCTGTTGGACCAGGTGGGACTGTACCAAGCAGTCAGGGCTGTGCAATATGGCATTCCGCAGAGTTTCCACAATTTTTACGGGATCCTGGAGCACTACAACCCTTTGACGGGGACATTCTTCACCCCGGTCGGGAAAATAGTGCTCGCCCTGTATGAACTATATGAAGTTTCAGGGCTGGTCATGGGAGATGCCCCTTATGAGGAATACGTCCCAACTTTCGAGGACCTTCATCTCTTGAAGAAAGAGTGCCCTCGGGTATATGAGACCTACTGGGAAGTGTTATGTCACTTTCACAATCTGCGGCCAGATAACCTCCTGGAGAACTAGGGGAGTTAAGCAGATGTCTTGGGCGAGCTACCTCTTTAATGGTATAACTGAGAAAGATCACTCAGAGACCATTCTAGCTGCCAGCTTCGATGAGGAAATCGCCGAGAGGATTAACGCCTCTGTGAGTTCTTACACCACAGAGTCGAATGAAGACACTTTCAAACCTGACACGGTTTTTGAAAGTTTTCATCACCAGGCCCAGATCCCCATTTCTAACCGGGCACTACTGGCGGGCTTCCTCATGCTGTGGTTGAAGCGCTGTGTAGTGCCGACACTGCCACATGAAGTGATTGTTGCCGACGTGGTGTATCCGGCGGTCCTGTTGGCCTACTGTAGGTCCATATCTCTCCTTCCAGCAATGGTGGCTGGAATCCAAAGCGGATTACGGGCCCTGACTTAGAGCCTGTGCAAAGTGGAGGCCATCGTCGACTCAGCGGGTAGACTGGAGGTTGACTCGGAGGGGAGGCCGAGAGTAAAGACCCCTAACCCCCGGGTCGAGCTTCCTTACACGTACATAATGGCTTGGTATGTTATGCACTGCCCTCACTGATGACGCCAGTGTCTCGATCCGAGGGGTTTGTGTTGGCCCATAAGGTTACACTCTCCATTTGTTTAGAGTTTTGATGATAACAAACCAAATAGGAGCTATATGGTACTAATTAGTTTGTTAAGATAAGTTTCAGGTTTGTACCATAATTTGGAGGCCATTGCTTAGCTATTGTAAGAATTCTAGGTTCATGAAGTAAAGAAGGCTTTTTGCACATCAAGGAAGGAACTTAGAAGAGAAGGCTCTAGCAAGGCATTACATGGCTCAAGACTTCAAGATTGCTTAAGATAATTCATTAGAATTGTTTTTAGTTTTATAGTTTTGTTAAAGAATAGTGAATAGGTTTGAAGCTCTATCACACACGTTTTTGCGCACATCTTATTTCCCAAAATATTTCCCATAAATATGTAAAAATTATTTTAAATTAAAGCCTTTCTTTTATAAAGATCAATTTTGGGTACTAGACTTGTTTCATATCAAGACTATGTTGTTAGATTTCAAAACCCTTCAAAAATCTATTTTGTTTTTTGACTTTTGACCTGAGCCGGTCGACCGCCCGTTGACTGTCCCTATGTCAGGTGAATCCGGTCGACCGACCCAGGCGACCGAGATTCTAGCAGCAGTGCGTATCCATGTGCACGTTTCACGGTCGACCGGGCGGTCGACCGAAACCTGCCTGACTGCAAGACCTCTGCTCTCTGTTTGTTTCGGTCGACCGGCCGGTCGACCGCGAGCCGGCAACGGCTCTTATTTTTGAGCTTCGGTCGACCGACCGGTCGACCGAGATAGCCGTTTGAACAGTAACGGCTATTTTTCTGAGCTGTTTTAATTTTGTCTTTTTCTCTCTAAAAGGGGTTTAAATGATGTTTACTGATCCTAATACTTTCAAATTAGCCTTAAGTGAGTTTTATCTTCTAACCCTAGCCCTCTACTATAAATAGGGGTGTTTTAGGGAGAGATTGATTACAAGAAAAATTTGCAAAAGTTTCAAAAGTTTAAGGCATTCAAAAGAGCTTTGTTTCTTGGTTTTTGTGCTGAAATTCTCTCTCATTTTCTGAAGTGTTTTCAAGAACTCTCTGATTTCTTTTTCTTTTCTCCTTACACAGAAGAGCTTCAATCCTACTCATTATTCTACAAGGATTTTTGTAAGGGAAGAGAGTTTTGCAAAAGAGAGTTTATGGTCTTTTGACTACCAAGAGAGAACTTGTACTTGAGATTATGGAGTTGGGTACTCCGGTGTATTTGTAACATCTTTGTGAAGTTATAGTGGTTAGAAATCCTTCTAGGGAAGGCGGGGACGTAGAGCTGGGTGCTCGAACCTCAGAAAAATTCTCGGTGTTTGCGTTTGGTTTACTTGCTCTTGCTTCTTGCTTTACTTTCATTGCTCTTATTACTTACTCTCTATTTTCATTGCAATATTCACTTGTTTCCATTCATCTTGTCAATCAAAGTCCCATACAACAAGATTGCATTGTGCACCTCCAACTCATATCCAGAGGAATCAGGAGGAAGGAGTTCAGAGCCCTTCACGGGGAATCCGGCTTCTAGTCTTGTTTTGGGAGATTGTTGCATCATAATTTTTAAATTGTGCATTGATTAGCATTATCACCTATTCACCCCCCTCTAGGTGATTTTCAATTGGTATCAGAGCTTGGACTCTAGGTTTGGCTTAACATCCTTAGAGAGATCCTTAAAATTTGCTAATCAACATTTGCATTCCATCATTCATACACTAGTAAACATGGCCGATAACATCAAAACACCTCCTAAATTTGATGGACTTAATTTCCCTATTTGAAAGGTTAGGATGACTATTTTCTTGCAATCTTTAGGTAGCTTAGTAGCTAAATCTTTGACCAAACCCTATGTTGTACCCGATAGTGATGAGAGCACATGGACCGACTTTAACTTTAGAGAATATGAGGCAAACTCCAAGGCCTAAAATTCCCTCTTAACTGCCTTGAATGAGGATGACCTTACACGGATAATTCATTGCCAATCCGCCTATGAGATCTGGCAACACTTGTTGGTCACACACGAGGGGACATCACAAGTCAAGAGAGCTAATATAGATCTCTTGAGGTCCCAATATGAATCCTTTAAAATGATTGATGATGAATCCATTGATTGCATGATTACGAGGTTTACTAAAATCACCAATGCTCTTTCTTCTTTAGGTGATGATATTTCCAATGACCAAAAGGTGCAGAAAGTGATTCGGGCTCTTCCTTCATTATGGGAGATAAAGGCCACCACCTTGAAAGAATTGAACGACAAGGATGAAATAGACCTCATTAGTCTCATTGGGAACTTGAAGACCCATGAGATGGAAAAGAAAGCAAGAGAAGATGCCGCTCCTCAAAAGAAGAAATATATTGCTTTCAAGTCTTCATCCACTCTTGATGAAGATGAAGAAGATGAAGAAGAAGATGAGGAGCTCTCCCTACTTGTGCGAAATGTCAAAAGGATGTACCGAAAGAACAAGCTCAACTTTCGAAGGAAATTTGAAGGAAAAGAGGAGAGAAGAATTATTTGCTACAATTGCCGAAAGCCCGGAATATCATGGCGGATTGCCCAGAATTCAAGAAGAAGATGACTTTCTCCTTCAAGCCAAAGAAGCCGGTTGAAAAGAAAGCCTATAAAGCCACATGGGATTCGGAAAGAGAATCCGAAGACGAGGTGGACCAAGCGAACATGTGTTTCATGGCAAACACACAAAGGTAACCCCTCAACCTCTTGATGATGAAGAAGATGAATTAAGTAAAGAGGTGCTTGTTCATGCTTTTGTTGAGCTTTCGGAAACATATGATAATAAAAAGGTAGAATGCTCAAAATTGGAAAAGGAAGTTGCTTTTCTTAAAAATCAACTTGCTATTGTTACTAGAGAAAAAGATGAAATCTCTTCAAATCTCATTTCTACTCAAAATGAATTTAGTGCTTACAAAGTTGCATGTAAAGCAAAATTTCCTAAGATTGATGAAAAAGAAATTTCTTCTTTAAAAACTAAAATGGTTGATTTTGAAAAGGTTTTGAAAGATTGTGCTTTTAACACAAAGAAACTTGAAGAAAAGTTTTCTAAAAAGCACACTTCTCATATTAGAGATTCTCATGTTAAGATTCCTCATGCTCACACTACACACCACACTCATGCTAAATCCACACATGCTCACAAGTCTCACACTCACTATGCTTTTAAATATGGTAGAGTGTATAGATGCACATATTGTGGTAAAAATGGACATTTGGCTAAGTTTGTTATGACCAAGTAAATAGATCAAATAATCTTGTTTGGGTTCATGGAACTAACTCTTTAGACCCAAGAAAATGTGGGTACCAAAATCAAGTCCTAAATTATTTGATGTAGGTACACACCAAGGCTCCAAGACGTAGGGAGCGGTGGTACCTTGATAGTAGTTGTTCAAGACACATGACATGGGACATCAACAACTTTACAACCCTATCAAGGTACATGGAAGGTGGCACCGTCACCTTCGGGGATGACTCCAAGGGCACTATCATCGGTATATGTAACATTCAAATTGGTGCATCTCCTATTATAGAAAATGTTGTTCTTGTTGATGGTTTGAAACATAATTTGCTTAGCATTAATCAACTTTGTGACCGTGGACTTAAAGTTGATTTTGATGATTCGTCTTGCAAGATTTTTGATGTTAAAACCAATGATTGTATTCTTACCAGTTTTCGTGATAGCAATATTTATATCATTGACATGCTTAATTTGGATTGTTCTACTAAATGCTTGAATGCTTTTGATGAAAATTCTTGTCTTTGGCATAGAAGATTAGGACATGCATCTTTTGACCATCTTTCTAGGATTAATTCAAAGGAATTGGTGAAGTATATTTCTTGCTTGAAGTTTGAGAAAGACCGCATTTGTGGTGCGTGCCAACTTGGGAAACAAACCAAGTCTTCCTTCAAACCAATCAAGGATATCATGTCAACTAGGCCTTTAGAATTAATTCATATGGATCTTTTTGGACCTACTAAAACTAAGAGCTTAAATGGAAGTAGATTTGCATTTGTTTTAGTTGATGATTTTTCCCGTTTCACTTGGGTTTTCTTTTGGAACACAAAGATCAAACTTTTTCTCATTTCAAAATTTTTCGAAAAAGGGTTGAAAAAGAAAAAGGTTTTTTCGATTTTGAAAATAAGGAGTGATAGAGGTGGTGAGTTTGTTAACCAACTCTTCATGACTTATTGTGATGAAAAGGGAATCAAGCATGAAATATCTTGTCCTCAGACTCCACAACAAAATGGAGTTGTAGAAAGGAAAAATAGAACACTTCAAGAGATGGCTAGGACAATGATAAGTGAATATGACCTCCCTCAATATTTATGGGCCGAGGCCGTAAACACCGCATGCTATATTTCAAATCGTATTTATTTGTGTAAGAATTCTTCCAAAACATCTTTTGAAATGTATCATTCTAGAAAACCAAATGTTGCATATTTCAAAGTTTTTGGATGTAAGTGTTTTGTTTTGAATACTGAAGATAACTTGGGTAAATTTGATGCTAAGGCTTATGAAGCTATTTTTGTTGGATACTCTTCTACTAGCAAAGCTTATAGAGTATTTAATAGATCTTCACTTACCATTGAGGAATCCATGCTTGTTAAATTTGAAGAATCTAATGTGGTTGTTGAGAATGTTGTAGAGGTTGACCCATTAGGTGAAGACATGGAGAGACTATTCTTGAAGGACTCACCCGCTCTAGAAGAAAAGTAAGAACCAATTGGTGATGTTCAAGAGGATAAAGAGGAAAGCTCTCAATCGCTTCCTAAAGATTGGAGATACACTACAAACCACCCCAAGGAACTCATCTTAGGTGATGTCTCTAAAGGGGTAACAACTCGCTCCAAGCTCCATGACTTATGTGGTAACTTTGCTTTCATTTCTCATTTTGACCCAAAAGCATCCTCGAAGCCGAGGCGGACTCATATTGGTTGCTAGCCATGCAAGATGAACTCAATCAATTTGAGCGCAACCAAGTTTGGCACCTTGTTCCTAGGCCCCACGATAGACCAATAATTGGTACTAAGTGGATCTTTAAAAACAAGATGGACGAGTCCAGAAATGTCATTAGGAATAAAGCTAGGTTAGTGGCCCAAAGTTACACTCAAGTTGAGGGAATTGACTTTGAGGAGACCTTTGCACCCGTAGCACGGCTTGAAGCCATACGGATAACACTAGCTTTTGCATCTTTCAAAAATTTTAAACTTTTTCAAATGGATGTGAAAAGTGCATTTTTGAATGATTTTATAAATGAAGAAGTTTATGTTGCTCAACCTCCCGGTTTTATTGATCATGTTCATCCCGATTTTGTTTTTAAACTTGATAAAGCTTTGTATGGATTGAAACAAGATCCAAGAGCTTGGTATGAAAGGCTTTCTAGTTTTCTCATTTCAAATGATTTTGTTAAGGGCAAAGTAGACACAACTCTTTTTACTAAGCATGTTGATAATGACATTTTAATTGTGCAAATTTATGTTGATGATATAATTTTGGTTCTATTAATGAGTTTTTATGCAAGGAATTTGAAAAAGTTATGCAATGTGAGTTTGAAATGTCTTCAATGGGTGAGCTTAATTTCTTTCTTGGACTCCAAATCAAGCAATTGCAAGATGGGAACTTCATATGCCAAGCCAAATACGCAAAGGAACTCGTAAAGAAGTTTGGACTTGAAGGCTTAAAGGTTTGCAACACTCCCATGGCAACTACAACCAAGCTTGATAAGGATGACAAAGGTAAAAATGTTGATATTAAATTGTATAGAAGCATGATAGGTAGTCTTTTATATTTGACGGCAAGTAGGCCGGACATCATGTTTAGTATGTGTCTTTGTGCTAGATTTCAATCGTGTCCTAAGGAGTCCCATCTTATTGCGGTAAAACACATTATTCGTTATATTAAGGGCACAATTGGAATGGGTCTATGGTATCTGAAAACCGGAGATTTCTCAATGACGAGTTATTCGGATGCCGACTATGCGGGTTGTAGAGTAGATAGAAAGAGTACTAGTGGGACATGTCAATTTCTTGGTAATTGTCTTGTTTCATGGTCCTCTAGGAAGCAAAATTCCGTAGCTCTCTCAACCGCCGAGGCGGAGTATGTTGCCGCGGGGGCTTGTTGTGCACAAGTCCTTTGGATGAAACATACTCTCCTTGATTATGATTTGCATTATAACCATATAAAAATATTTTGTGATAATACTAGTACTATACATATGACAAAGAATGCAAATCAACATAGTAAGACCAAGCACATTGAGATTAGATATCACTTTCTTAGAGATCATTTTGAGAAAGGAGATATATATATTGATTATGTTTCTACGGATTTGCAACTAGCCGATATTTTCACTAAACCACTTGATTTTGCTAGATTTTCTTTCATTTGTGGTGAACTTAATGTTTGTGTTATTGAATAAAAATGTTTTCATAACCCTTTTTGATGTATGACAAAAAGGGGAGAATGAGTTTTTATGATAGAAATATAAGTTCATATGGTTTTTGGTTCCATATGAGTTTATATAGTTTTTAAGTTTTTGATGTGTTTTCATGAATTCTTATTTTAAAAGTTGAAGTGTTTTGCAAGCATAAGCATATTTCATGATTTTTAATCATATGGTTTTGTTTGATGGTTTTTGCTTGCACCTTACATTGTTTTTATGATAGCATAATTTGAGGGGGAGCTTACTTCTTCCCTATATTTTTGCTTATAGCCCATTTGTTTTGTCATCATCAAAAGGGGGAGATTGTTGGCCCATAAGGTTACACTCTCCATTTGTTTAGAGTTTTGATGATAACAAACCAAATAGGAGCTATATGGTACTAATTAGTTTGTTAAGATAAGTTTCAGGTTTGTACCATAATTTGGAGGCCATTGCTTAGCTATTGCAAGAAATTCTAGGTTCATGAAGTAAAGAAGGCTTTTTGCACATCAAGGAAGGAACTTAGAAGAGAAGGCTCTAGCAAGGCATTACATGGCTCAAGACTTCAAGATTGCTCAAGATAATTCATTAGAATTGTTTTTAGTTTTATAGTTTTGTTAAAGAATAGTGAATAGGTTTGAAGCTCTATCACACACGTTTTGCGCACATCTTATTTCCAAAAACATTTCCCATAAATATGTAAAAATTATTTTAAATTCGTTTATAAAGATCAATTTTGGCTACTAGACTTGTTTCATATCAAGACTATGTTGTTAGATTTCAAAACCCCTTCAAAAATCTGTTTTGTTTTTTGACTTTTGACCTGAGCTGGTCGACCGCCCGGTCGACCGTCCCTGTGTCAGGTCAATCCGGTCGACCGATCCAGGCGATCGAGATTCTGGCAGCAGTGCGTATCCGTGTGCACGTTTCACGGTCAACCGGGCGGTCGACCGAAACCTGCCTGACTGCAAGACCTCTGCTCTCTGTTTATTTCGGTCGACCGGCTGGTCGACCGCGAGCCGGCAACGACTCTTATTTTTGAGCTTCGGTCGACCGACCGGTCGACCGAGATAGCCGTTTGAACAGTAACGACTATTTTTCTGAGCTGTTTTAATTTTGTCTTTTCTCTCTAAAAGGGGTTTAAATGATATTTACTGATCCTAATACTTTCAAATTAGCCTTAAGTGAGTTTTATCTTCTAACCCTAGCCCTCTACTATAAATAGGGGTGTTTAGGGAGAGATTGATTATAAGAAAAATTTGCAAAAGTTTCAAAAGTTTAAGGCATTCAAAAGAGCTTTGTTTCTTAGTTTTTGTGCTGAAATTCTCTCTCATTTTCTGAAGTGTTTTCAAGAACTCTCTGATTTCTTTTTCTTTTCTCCTTACACACAAGAGCTTCAATCCTACTCATTGTTCTACAAAGATTTTTGTAAGAGAAGAGAGTTTTGCAAAAGAGAGTTTGTGGTCTTTTGACTACCAAGAGAGAACTTGTACTTGAGATTGTGGAGTTGGGTACTCCGGTGTATTTGTAACATCTTTGTGAAGTTATAGTGGTTAGAAATCCTTCTGGGGAAGGCGGGGACTTAGAGCTGGGTGCTCGAACCTCGGAAAAATTCTCGGTGTTTGCGTTTGGTTTACTTGCTCTTGCTTCTTGCTTTACTTTCATTGCTCTTATTACTTGCTCTCTATTTTCATTGCAATATTCACTTGTTTCCATTCATCTTGTCAAACAAAGTCCCATACAACAAGATTGCATTGTGCACCTCCAACTCATATCTAGAGGAATCACGAGGAAGGAGTTCAGAGCCCTTCACGGGGAATCCGGCTTCTAGTCTTATTTTGGGAGATTGTTGCATCATAATTTTTAAATTGTGCATTGATTAGCATTATCACCTATTCACCCCCCTCTAGGTGATTTTCAGTTTGTCCCTTCGTGTAGCGGCTGGAGGGCTCAAGCTGGTCCAACAACTATATGTTCTACGTTCGAAATGTATTCTGAACGTTTCGAATTACCATCTCGACCGCTGCTTCCTGAGATTACCGATGTTTCTTATGGGATAAATTTGCCGACATCGTGGGTCCAGACGACTTTACGAGGCTGCCATCGGGAGTCTTCTGGTGGCTTATCAATATTCGGCCCGGGTATCTGCTCTTTCGGCAAGGGAACTCGTGAACAATTGAGCCTTATATGCCAAATCATTTTGACCGACAGTTCGGCTATGACCAACTATATGTCGGCAACCCTAATGCCCAACTCGCCTTCAGTGAAAATTTATTTGAGGGTGCTCGAGCCTGGTATTACAGCGTGACTAGGGGGATAAGGCTCTCTTCAGCTTGCCTCACAAGACGCCAAACTGTTACGCAAGCCTTAGTTTTTGCACCTGGTACTCCCAGGCTAGCAAGATGCCTGGCTACTCAATGGAGCGCTCATGCATTAAGAGCATTAATGCGTCCTATGAGGAGAAACTGGCGTCCAACAAGCGCATGCGAGGTATCGATGAATACCAGGCGGCTAAGAAAGAAGCCAGAGGGGAGATAGGGTGGAGCCGAGAGCAGCAGCGCCAAGGGAGCAGCCTGCTAGAAGGCGTCGACAGGCGGTGCCTAAACGTCCCCAGGGCCCTACTTCCCAAAGTGAGCATGCTCCGAAGAAGGCCAGTAAAGACTCAGCAGCTGAAGCTTCCATGTCCGAGGCCGTCCCTTCTGGTGTTGAGGAGCAGAGGGAGGAAGAGAAGGAGGAAGACAAAACCCCCCTTGTTCGTCCTCGTGGATTGCGCAGCAGGGGCCCCGTGATTTTAGAAGAAGGGGAGCTTGCTGATGAACCCACTGCAACTGATGAAGCTGAGCAACTCGAGGTTGACCTGATGGGTAGGGATGATTGATAGGTAGTGAAAAAATGCATAATTGTCATCATATTTACCATCACATTTGCACATTTATTCATATTATAATGCACATTTACTAATATTTTGTTATTTAATGTGTGCAGGCCTCGAATTATTATTTTAATAATAAATAAAGCTAAAAGAGCCCAAAAGCCCAGATCCAAGCCCATGTTTGAAGCCCAGGTGAAAAAGCGCAATTACAAGAAGTCAAAATGCAAATATAAGGGCTAAAAGTTGCAAATATCAGAGATAAGGAAGGATAGACTTCTATCCAACCCTAAACACCTGCAGGATGAGGATAAAAACCCAAGATAAGAAGGAAATTCGTGGGAGGAAGATTTGAAGAAATCTGGATTAAGGGTAACTTGATTACTAAGTTATCTCGAAAATCCAGATTAAAAGGCCAGGATACAACTTCTAGAAGCAGGCGCCCATACGGACGGACCAGAAGAAGCCACGCGCCAAAGCGCGTGGCCTGAATCCACCAAACTGCCGCGGAAACGCGGCAAAAGCCGCAATTCCGCGGCAGTATAGATGAGACAGGGCAACAGATTTTTGGCGCGATCTTATCCGTGACTCCACCGCCTTCTGCACCTATAAATATCCCTGCAGGAACAGCAGAGAGGGCATCGAGAGACGTTTAGGGTTTTCTTTAGCCAGTTTTCTTTTAGCAAGTTGTAATTTTTGCGAGTTGTGGAAGAAGGAGCTTGTATTTGGGACCAGTTCATCGAATAAAGGTTACCTTTTTTCTAGTCAATTCTCTGTTATTTAATTTTGCATTTACTTTGTGATTTCTTGAGTTTGGTTTGATCTGTGATCTCTCGATTCTTTTTTTTTTATTTCCTTTCGTTCTTTATTCTTCTCATATATATAAAAAAAAAGAAAAGAAAAATAATAAAAAGATGATGAACTAATCTTCCTTTGTGGTTTGCTGAATTCTTAAGCAACCCTAAGCATGTTTGGAGTTGAACAGATTAATAATACTTTTTAGAAACCCTAGGTTTAAAGTAGATTGCTTGAGGACTAAATGGATAAACAGATTTCTAATCTAGGTCACACTTTTAATAATTCCTCACCCTTCATATTTAAGAACTTTGACAGCGTAACTTAAAGGTAATGCTTTTCTTCCGCTGTACTTAGATGTTAAGATGAAATTGTGTTGAATGTTCAAGTGTGGGAACTAGTAAGATTCTAAACTCCTTTATTCTTGCTTGCATCTTCGCTAATAACCTAGGATTAATTTCACATATATTAAGATGATGTTCAATCTCCTTAACTTGCAATAGGGTTGTGGTAGAAAATCAGTAAAACCACATCTTTCATATCATATATATCTCTCAAATCTAATCTCTTTTCTTATTTGAAGCATACAGGGGAATCGGCCGAAAAGCTTGCATCGCATCCTTCCCTGAGGATCACGACCCGCTTGAGCCCTTGCTACAGCGGATTCGCATTGAGACTAAGAGATCTAAACTTTCTTTTCACTCTTTAAAATCTCAATCAAAATTTTGGCACCGTTGCCGGGGAAGGAACGGCACGATTTCCTCGTTCTAATCATTCTTTTTTTCTTTCTGTTGCAGGTACAGAGAACAGGATACAGAAACAGAGCAGCAGAAATTACATATAGCAATCCAGTGCCTCTGCCCTCGAAGGCAGAGCACCTGGACCTACTAAATTGCCGCAGAAACGCGGCAAAAGCCGCAAATCCGCGGCAATAGTAGTGGACTACTAATCCAGTTTTCTGCAGGTTGCTCTGTAGTGCAAAATTCTAAATTCTGCTGTGATATTATTTCTCTGTGATCACTCTGCAACTGCTAATAATTAACATTAACCTATTTGTTGAAAATATATAAAAAAAATATTTTTAGACTCTTGCATTTTAGGGCACGTGTCTATTTTAATTTTTTTAATTCTGTTGAAGAGTGCTGGCGACAAGGTACGTTTGCATAGCATATAGATTAGGAAACACTCTTGGTTGTTTACTGCTTTCTTGAGTGATTACTTTTCTACAGCTTTACACGTACACTAATTCATCTTAAGGGCATAACCCATAAGCAAGATAAGGTGGGGATTTCATCACCCTTCCTTGGCCCAAAATCATATCAGCCACACTCACAACCCTAACCTTAAGTAAAATTTGACTAGACGTTGGCCCTAGGTTAACTCGGACTCAATAGGAGATTGACCGAAGAAGGAAAATTGTTCGAAATTAACCCTTGTCAAATCGGTGTCTAGGCAGGGATTGAGGGCCGAAAGCCGGAAGAACGGTGGTTATTTAATTAAGGAACGTCTCTGACGGAAAACCTCCCATCAGTCTTGCCACCTACCTAGCCGATTAGCTTGTGGTTAACGTCGACAATAGACCTCCTAAGGACAGTCTAAAGTTAGGAGTCGTCTAGGTCAAGGATAACCCTAGAATAGGATTTTTGTTTGTTTTTCCTTTTTTTTTGGTTGATTGGGTGAACTTGGTTGCTAACTGTGCATGCCCACTTGGTCAAGAGACCAACTTACATCCAGGCTAACTAGGACTAGTTCACCTCCCGAGCTCAAGCCTGATTCACTCATGGCACAACCAGTATCACTCCAAGATAGGATCTATCCTATCAGGACCTCTCTTCCTTCTTGCATCAAGCTTACTGATGCTGGTGTTGACCCATTTGAGCTTAAGCCACAATACATCAACACCCTTCCTAAATTCCATGGGTTGGAATCCGAGGATGCATACTTCTTCATAAGGGAATTTGAGGAAGTATGTCTCATGATGAATATTCCTAAGTTAGGAAAAGATGACATCAAACTTAGGTTTGTTCCCTTTGCTTTGAAGGATTTAGCAAAGAAATGGCTATACAGTCTAGAGGTGGGTTCTATATCTTCTTGGATAATTTTGTTAAGGCATTCTTAAAGAAATTTTATCCCGTTCACAAGACTACATTGATTAGGAAGAATATCCTACAGTTTAAGCAGACAGCCAATGAGCCCTTTTGGAAGTATTTCGAACGTTTTAAGGACCTCCTTGCCCAATGCCCTCACCATGGGATAGAGAAATGGCGACTTTGCCAAGTTCTATATGATGGATTAGAATATCAAACTAAGACGCTGTTAGAATCCATGTGCCAAGGAGGATTTATGAAAAAGGACGAAACTGATAGATGGCAAATGTATGAGGAATTAGCTGAAAATACCATCCAATGGGAACCTACTCCGGAAAAACCTAGGACTAATGACCCTACTTCTTCTAAAGGAGGTATCCATTCCATTGAGGCCAACATAGCAACCGATGCTAAGTTAGCTGCTGTTATGCGAAGACTAGAGGCCCTTGAAACTAAAGAGCCAGTCTCTGTGAACCAAGTCAGCCCAACACCTTCGGCGGGCTGTACTTATTGCCAAGATATGAACCACGTGTTCGAGGAATGTCCTATCTTTATCGCGCATCAAAGCTTGCCCGAACATATGAGTGCAGCCTTCACAAGGCCTGCCAATAATTCTTATTCGCCCACCTATAATCCCGGTTGGAGAAACCATCCCAATTTATCATGGGGTCAAAGTAACAATGATCAAACTAGGCCCAAATTCTCTAACAATTTCCAAAATCCGCCCTATCAAAATCCTCCACC
This sequence comes from Agave tequilana, assembly GCA_038442645.1. Taxonomy (NCBI): domain Eukaryota; kingdom Viridiplantae; phylum Streptophyta; class Magnoliopsida; order Asparagales; family Asparagaceae; genus Agave; species Agave tequilana. Next base: position 31,238 of record JAVJIF010020202.1, on the reverse strand, counting down.
CTCTTTCCAATATTCACAAATGGAAACAAGGCTCTCCAATCTGGAAAGAAAGGTGGACACTATCGTTAAAAGCAATGACACGCTGGCTCAAGTTTTGACTAGGATAGAGATGCAAATGAATCAGCAAGAAAGGCAAAAGGGTACTCTACCTAGTCAACCATTCCCAAACCCTAGGAACTCTAGTCAAGCTCACTTGGCTGAAGAGAATCATATGAGTCAGTGCAATGCGATTCATACATTGCGGTCGGGAAAACAAGTTGATAACCAAGTATCAACACCATCAAGTTCTAAACAAGCATTAAGCTTGCCTGATCCCACTCCATCTCAACTTGATGCCAACAACACTAAAAAAGACAAGTCAGCCGAAGATATGCACAAGCCCATCGCACCCTACCCAAATAGGCTTAAAGATAAGCAATGTGCACAATGGATAAGGTACGCGAGATTTTTAATCAAGTCAAGATCAATATACCTCTTCTTGATGCAATCCAACAAGTCCCTAGTTATGCTAAGTTTATTAAGGACATGTGCACAAAGAAGAGAAAGACTAATGTGCCCAAGAAGGTTTTTCTAGCCACTAACATTAGTGAGCTATTGTCCAACCAGATCCCTGTCAAGTATAAGGACCCTGGTTGCCCCACCATCTCTTGCACAATAGGTCAAACTGCAATTAAGCATGCACTTCTTGATTTGGGAGCAAGTATCAACTTACTCCCCTTCTCAGTCTACCAACAACTTGGGTTGGGCGAACTTAGCCCTACTAAGGTTACAATCCAACTAGCTGACCGATCCATAAAAATTCCCAAAGGAGAAATTACCGATGTGCTAATCCGAGTTGGGGAGTTTATCTATCCAGTAGATTTTGTTGTTCTGGAGACCGAACCTGTATCCACTCCTCGGTCTCAAACTCCCGTTATCTTAGGGCGTCCGTTCCTTGCAACTGCCAATGCGATCATAAATTGTAGGAATGGATCCATGAGGTTGACCTTGGAAACATGACTAAAGATGTCAATGTCTTCAACCTGGAAAACCAATCTCGTAAGATAAAAGACCAAACCATTAGAGGTGAACTTCATTGAGGACATTTGTGAAAAAGAAAGTGAAAATGAGTCTCTATTTCTTGACAAGTTATTCGAGGATAAGTGCGATTTTAGTGATAAGATGACACAAGTTGGGGATTATAATTTTAAAGTTCCCTTTAAAAATGAAGATTTGATCTGAGTACCTTCGAAGAGCCAAGCACTAAAATATCGCATGAGAATATAGTTCAAGAACCTCCGATGGACTTAACTTTCGAAAGTCTCTTTGAAGAAGAACTCCTGTGTTTAGATACACCGACTAAGGAGATGTTGGTTAATTATTCACTTCCAGGGAAAAGTGTTGATTTAAGTTTTGAGGAGATGTACGGAACTGAGCTAGAATTTCTCGGCAAGGAAGTTCCAACTGAAAGGTGTGATGAATTTTTGAATAATGGAGGTGGACATATGATGAGGAAGAGCCTAAAGAAGATGAAACTAGGGGGAGAGAGAGTTAAAACAAAAATGTTGGTCTCCCCATTGTGCCTTATAAAGAGAACCCATTGGAATGATGGGAAACGAGCTAGAGGGATGAATCCTAAACAGCTCTAGTGAGAGTGATACATGTGTTGTACATATAATGATATACTATTATTCTTTGCCTCTCTTTACACTTTACTTCATGCATTCATACATTTCATACATTGAGGGCAATGCATGAGATAAGTGTGGGGGAGGGTTTACTAACATAGAAAATTAAAAAAAATAAAAAAATTTCCTTTATATTTTAACATTATAAAAAAAAAATTTTTTTTCTTTATTTGTTCTAACATTTTGCAAATAAAAAAAGAAAAAAAATTAAAAAATATATATATATATATAAAATATATATATATAAAAATATTTTTATAAAAAGGACAGTATTTTGACTTATTTTTTGAAAGAAACCTAAGTTAGTTTTAAGGATTAGAAAAATCATGATTAGGATTTCTAAAGACTTGGTCAAAATAAATAAATTGTTTAAATTTTAGGTATAGGAGAGAAATTGAATAAATAATTAGTCTTGATTTTTACCTTAATGAATATTGCATACCTAATGCATATCTAGGATTCTAAGACAAAGATCCTTGTGCCTCATATATAAAAAAAAAAAAAAAAAATTATATATCAACCACTAATTAAGCTGGATACATGTGCCTCAAGAAGCATAAGTATTCACGCCTAAAGGTGAGTGTAAAAAAAATATAATATAAATAAAACCTTAGTTTCGTGGCCTAGTTCACTCGAATTTGAGTCCGCGGGGTGTTTTCTCACCTGATGCCCTAAAGCCAACCGGTTTGGGAGTCATCGACTTTAAGTTCGTTACATGGGTGGATTAGAAAGCCTAAGGAAATTAAGAAAAAATTACTTATATATGTATTAACACATCTAATAGTCAATTAGTTAGGTATTAGGGCCTCAAGAAGCCTTGATACTTACACGAAAGAATATTAGATGAGTTATACATATCAAAAAAATATATATATATATGTATTAATAAATAATAAAGAGGCATGAGAGTCCAAGTTAAGGAATTCCTAGTATAAATTCATAAGGATGCATACGATTTTTGGTAACGAAAAAGACTATATTAAAAATTCAATTTTAATTCTTACCTAAAATGAACAACAATTGACTTTATTAAAGACTAGTTTGAGGAATGAATAAAAATGAGGATCCTAAAACTTATAGACTACTTAGTCTCTTCAAATATAATTCGAATACCTCCTTTTTATGGATTTTGTGGGTGTAATCCGCTGAAAACCCTCACGAGACAACACTCGTCCTCTAGGGTAACCTAGAGGTTTAACGGCTTGTTGCACATGCTAAGTGCAACCGTGATTCCTACGAAAGTGAGTTAGCGAGGTTAGATTTTCCTTTTCTTTTTAATTTTTACTCGAGGATGAGCAAAAAGATAAGTGTGGGGGTGTGATAGGTAGTGAAAAATGCATAATTGTCATCATATTTACCATCACATTTGCACATTTATTCATATTATAATGCACATTTACTAATATTTTGTTATTTAATGTGTGCAGGCCTCGAATTATTATTTTAATAATAAATAAAGCTAAAAGAGCCCAAAAGCCCAGATCCAAGCCCATGTTTGAAGCCCAGGTGAAAAAGCGCAATTACAAGAAGTCAAAATGCAAATACAAGGGCTAAAAGTTGCAAATATCAGAGATAAGGGAAGGATAGACTTCTATCCAACCCTAAACACCTGCAGGATGAGGATAAAAACCCAAGATAAGAAGGAAATTCGTGGGAGGAAGATTTGAAGAAATCTGGATTAAGGGTAACTTGATTACTAAGTTATCTCGAAAATCCAGATTAAAGGCCAGGATACAACTTCTAGAAGCAGGCGCCCATACGGACGGACCAGAAGAAGCCACGCGCCAAAGCGCGTGGCCTGAATCCACCAAACTGCCGCGGAAACGCGGCAAAAGCCGCAATTCCGCGGCAGTATAGTTGAGACAGGGCAACAGATTTTTGGCGCGATCTTATCCGTGACTCCACCGCCTTCTGCACCTATAAATATCCCTGCAGGAACAGCAGAGAGGGCATCGAGAGACGTTTAGGGTTTTCTTTTAGCCAGTTTTCTTTTAGCAAGTTGTAATTTTTGCGAGTTGTGGAAGAAGGAGCTTGTATTTGGGACCAGTTCATCGAATAAAGGTTACCTTTTTTCTAGTCAATTCTCTGTTATTTAATTTTGCATTTACTTTGTGATTTCTTGAGTTTGGTTTGATCTGTGATCTCTCGATTCTTTTTTTTTATTTCCTTTCGTTCTTTATTCTTCTCATATATATAAAAAAAAAAGAAAAGAAAAATAATAAAAAGATGATGAACTAATCTTCCTTTGTGGTTTGCTGAATTCTTAAGCAACCCTAAGCATGTTTGGAGTTGAACAGATTAATAATACTTTTTAGAAACCCTAGGTTTAAAGTAGATTGCTTGAGGACTAAATGGATAAACAGATTTCTAATCTAGGTCACACTTTTAAATAATTCCTCACCCTTCATATTTAAGAACTTTGACAGCGTAACTTAAAGGTAATGCTTTTCTTCCGCTGTACTTAGATGTTAAGATGAAATTGTGTTGAATGTTCAAGTGTGGGAACTAGTAAGATTCTAAACTACTTTATTCTTGCTTGCATCTTCGCTAATAAACCTAGGATAAATTTCACATATATTAAGATGATGTTCAATCTCCTTAACTTGCAATAGGGTTGTGGTAGAAAATCAGTAAAAACCACATCTTTCATATCATATATATCTCTCAAATCTAATCTCTTTTCTTATTTGAAGCATACAGGGGAATCAGCCGAAAAGCTTGCATCGCATCCTTCCCTGAGGATCACGACCCGCTTGAGCCCTTGCTACAGCGGATTCGCATTGAGACTAAGAGATCTAAACTTTCTTTTCACTCTTTAAAATCTCAATCAATGATGTTGAGATTCCAGGGGTCTCAATTCAACCAGGGTCTTCTTCAGCTCAAGAAAGGAGAGATGAGGCACAATAGCCTGGGTCTCCTAGTATATTAATGCCCAGCTCGCGGGTAGTTGACCCCAGTCCCACTACCGGGGTACTCGGTGGCAAGGTCTCGACTGCCGAGGCCTCTTGTGTTGCGATGTCGTCTTCATCGTCCGAGGAGGATGAATATTATTCAGGTGATGAAGTCGATTTTGGCGATGAACCCACTCTTCCAGATCCAAGTAAATTCTCACATATTTCGGAGAAAGAAATACATGGGTGTGATCCGGTGACGGCGTCGCCACTAGCGGCAATTGCTCCTGCTGCAGGTACTTTCATTATCTTTTTGACTTGGTTTCCCTTTTAACTAGGGAAAGGTTCTGATGTTTTCCCTTTAACTTTATGCTGCAGGGCTGACCGTGGACAGTGAGGCTGCAACTTCCTCCCATATCGAGGAAATAATACAAGAGCTGGCCCAACAGGAGAGCGTTGAGGCTCCTGCTACTGAGATGCCTCAAGAGAGGGCAATTATTGAAGTTGGGGAGGCCTCGACCTTACAAGATCTGCCCAGGGACTCGCCGTCTTTGAATCCTCAGCTTGGTAAGAAAAATATCGATGCTTTGAATGTCCTCCTTTTTATTGTCATGGTTGACGTTTTGATGATTTGCAGAGAGTGCTGAGGGAGTTCAGGTAGAGGATCTTGCGGCCAGCGTCGACCCGGAAGGCAGTACAATTCAAGCCTCGACCGAGGGCCCCGAAGAGGTCAGGTTTGCTGCCACTTCAGTCGCCGTGGAGGCTGCTATGACGGAAACTACCCTAGAAGTGTCGGCGACCATCTTAGCTTCTGTGGTTGACATCCCTCCTGCGCAAGACGAATTGATTCCCATCTCTCGCCCTGTAATGGAAAGGCGATCTGGGAGTACATCAGCAGAATTCTCCCCAGCCGGTGATATCATGGAAGAACTGACACGTCAAATGTGCAGCAGTTCTTTGCTTCCATGCAGTCATGCATTGACCTCATCCTTTATGGGGGCAGTTCTTTCGAATTTGCCCGAGTGCTTCTCGAAAATCTGATCGAGAACATTGGTCATACTGGAGGTCCTTCGCAGGCTAGGGCATACCTGATGCTGGTGGAGCAGTTAGGGAGTGATCTGAAAGAGCTTAAGTCTTTGGAAGATGCTGGCTCAGTTCACGAGGCCCGGACAACCCTGGATAGGCTTCTTGCTGCTCAAGAGCAAGAGCGGAAGGAGATGGAGGAACAAATAGCTGAAGAGACCCGCCATCTCTAACATTTCCAGGCTGACCATCAAAGGCTGGTTGGCGATTCAAGGGAATCTGAACTCGTCATGCAAAGCGCAGAGCAGGTTATTATCACTGCTTGGGCCACCATAGCTAAGGCAGAGGCCTTGATTGCAATCAATGAGCAGAAGCTTGCCACTGCCAGGAAGAAGCTGGAAGAGCTGGAAGCTGCCAGGACGCAGGTTGAAGAAAACCTCTCCACTCACTCCTCCAGGTTGGAATCTCTACGAGCGCAGCTGGCCGCGAAGGAGTTCTTATCTGAGAAGGAGTTGCGGGTCCAGGCTCTCATGGAGGCTGAGAAAGCGCGTCAACATGAGATGCATCGCCTTAGAGAATAAATCCGTTCTTTGGCGAATCAGGATTATTAGCCTTCCCTTTTTTTTTTGCAAAGAGAAGAACACTCCATTCATCAAGAGTGTTTGTATCACTTTTATCATTTTTTTGACTTGAATAATAAAAGTCCTTGAAGTTTTTGTTCCACCTTCATTGCGCCGCTGTAGACAAATCCAACTTCTTAGTGACAGTCTCTGGTTGTGATCCTTGACTGACTCTGAATAATAAACTCAGGCTGAACTGAGTTTGCCAAACGCGGCTCTAATTTGTAGTGGAGACGCAGTTTTGAGAAACGCAACTCTGACTTGCAAATTGAGACGCGGCTTTGGTTATGGAAGGATGCGGCTCCTGGGACGCAGCCCTTACTTCTATCCAGATGCAGAATTTCAGGATGAAGTGAGGACGCAGTTTTATGCTCCTCCAAGGCTGACGCATAGATATGAGGACGCGACACTGTCTTAGTGGAGGCATGTCTCTAGATCTCGACTCAATGCAAACTTAAATTATATTGAGTTTATGATAGGAATACCATTGTCATCTTGTAATGTAAACGCAGCTTCAGGATACCTGTGATACCTGTTAATGACGTAGGCCTTCTCTGTTGTAGAAGTAAGTCTTAGGACGCGACTTTTGTATCTTCAAAGCGCGACCCCAGAATGGGCCCCTTTTGCTGAGGGGACGCGGCTTTGAACCGTGCTGAGAGACGCGGTTGCAGTTCTCTTAACTGGAATGAAAGAGGACGCCGAAAGGGACGCAAGTTCCTGGACGCGGCTCTCGGGCCTACGTTTGGTGCAACTTCCCAGGCGTTACATGCAGCTTGTCATAAAGATTTCGTTGGATCTTTAAATATCAAGTCGATGTTGACGATTAGGGACTCGCATCATCCGATGTTTCCCGAAGCGGCAATCTACGCGTCAGCCCCTCATTGGGTTTAAGCATTAATCCCTTTAAATGCAAAACTGGCGCTGGCGGTTGGAGACTCGCTTCTTCGATGCTTCCCGAAGCGACAGTCCACGCATCAGCGCTTTATTAGGCTTTGACATTCGTGCGGGAATTAAAGCCGACAGTTCTGATTAGTGGGCCATTAATTATAGGCATTATGGTTTGCCTATAAATAGGGTTCACCCTCTCCTTTTAGCAGTCCATTACTTAGACTGCTTTCCTTTGAGAGTGAGTATTCTGAGGGATTCCACCTTCTTCCTTCAAGGACTTTACCTGGGACTTGCCTCCATGGATGATGATGACCCAGAGCTTTCATGCTTCTGTTTAATCTCTTCGAAAGATTATCACTATCAAGTGATTTCAAGATCAAAAAGCGTCTCCTTGAGCACCTTTTATGTCTGTGCCTTTATGCAGAAAGTTCAACCTTAGCGGGTGTTTCTACGGGTATGACATCCTGGTTTGCTATGAAATTTTCAGCCCACTAGGTTTCAGTTTTGCTATCTCTTAAAGAGATCATCTTCTTGACCTTCTCCTGAAGTCTAACTGGTGCGCCCATCTTTTGGAAGTTGCGCCATTTAGAAAATTCTGACTCAAAATTCTCTGAACGCGAGTATAATGGACTTTTGCACCTGGACCGCGAGCTTTACATACAGAGCTCGCGTCTGAGGCTATTGACTTAGAAGAATTTCAACTCAGATTGAAGGTTTCAGGCCTGAATTTAGTAACCCCTGTTTATCAAACAGGGAGATGGCAATTTTCGCGTCTGATTCTCTTCGCATCTCATACTTTAGACGTGGGTGCAAAACTAAACTGCGTTCGCATTCTGTGTGTATCGCGTCTGTTTCTGTCACCGCAGAAGTTTGGTTCACTGCGCGGGTCATTCCCGCGTCTGAAGTTTTCAGCAATAGCTGCGTCTGTCACTTAGTTTTTGTGTTGAAAATATACTAAGCTTCAGATCTTCTAATTTTTGTTTGCTTCTTGCAGGTAGGCTTAATCATCCTTTTTCATATTTGCTGGGCCTTTGGGAAAATATTTTGGCCAGCGAACTTGTTCGATGGTCGACCACTAGAGAAGTCATGGCTCCTGACACCCGCCAAGATCTCTTTGGATTCAATGCACCGGTCATGCTTCTTGGCATGGCATGGTCAGAGTGAGTATGGCAGTGGATATAGTGGTGGGTATGGTCTTGGATTCTCCCTTCACCGACCCCAGAAGTGACATCGATGAGAGCTCCATACTCATTGGATGACTTTCTGGTGGTGAAGGGTCATACACCCACTTTGGATGGTCAGGTGGAATCAGAAGACTCTGCTGCATTTTGATCTCAAAAGCACCATTGCCCTTGGTCAACAATGGACTCTTTCGATGTTTACGTCATGCATGGTAACGTAATCAGCCTCTGATCATCATCACAGTGCTCAACCCTTCTTTGGCGCCCTTCCAAACATCCTGTATTTGGAATGGTGAGCATGCTTCAAGGAGTGAGTGCAACCTTCTACTGAGAGAGAAGGACTTCTTTGTACTCCTTTATTGTAATACTCAATCTTATTATATAAAAGAGTGTCTTGTATCACTTTCATATGTTGGATATAAATAAAAGCGACACTTTTTTTTTGTCTCCTCTTATTGTCTTGAACTCCCTTTTTTGTATTGAAAGTCAGACTAATAGAAGTAAAGAATCTTTGACTTGTCAAAACTATAATGATAATTTTAACGAGTCAAATTTTGTAGAGAGATCCCATTTCAGGAACTCAATAATACTGTCAGAGGTATGATATTAACTTAATAGAGATTAGATAATGTTGTGGGCCTACCGCTCTATAAAGGAAAGTGACAGGTGGAACTTGTACCCCCAGGGCAGATGAGCTTTTATCAAAGGTTTGGGATTAACTTGATTAAGATCAGCTGAGGATTTAATGAAAACACTGTTAACGATGTCATATTAACCTAACAATATTTTTTAAGTGGACTTGTTATTCTGTTGACGAGAATAACAAGTGAGACTAGATTCGCGGAGAATCTAGGAGAACTTTTTCCGTTAGAAGTGTGATGTTAACTTAACGGGTTGAATATAGTCTTGTCAGAAGTATGTTGTTAACTTGACAAGGGTGTGAGTCAGAGGTGTGATATTAACTTGACTCAAAAAGATTTCAGCTTTATTTTGGAAAACTGAAAGCATCACTGTCATAGGTGTAGTGTTTAACTTGACAGTGAGGGTAATGCTAGAGGTATGATTTTGAACTTGGCATTGGTCATCTCGACTTTGACAAGAAAGTCCGAGGGAAAGTCATGGCCTTAAGTGTATTGTTAAACTTAACAATGACTTGGACGCTAGAGGTGTAGTTTTAAACATAGCATCGTTCATTTCAGCTTCGATATGGAAGTCTGAAGAAAAATAACTGTCAGAGGTATAATATTAACTTGACAGTGATTGATTTGCGATATAAGCAATTTTGAGGGCTTGTCATTCTATTGATGAGAATTAACAAGTGAAGTTTTGAAGTGTCAGAGGTGTAGTGTTAACCTGACAAACTTGAAGGCTTGCTACTCCATATAGAGTTGATAAGCAATGTTTGTACTCGATAAGGAATATTGAAAAATTTTCATTACCAGAGGTATAGTGTTAACGTAGCAATGATTGTATTTTGTAGACCTACCATTCTGTGTACGAGAATTGGTAAGGGATTTTAGAGGAAAGGGTGGAACCAAGTCCACTTAGGATTTTTAGCAAACCCTCAGCTATCAACGGATTTGAGGTGCCTTTACCAACTACCGTTTGAGTTGGGCTAGCCATGCTATTCCCCTCAGCATGATGAGTTGTCGAAGACTTATGTTGGGCTTAAAAGCCAACATTCTCCTCTGTCCTTAACCGTCGGAAGCGTCGGACGTTAATGAAGATAGGGATATTAGAACCCAAGTTGTTTCTTTATCAACATACCTCATGGTACAATTAATGCGCAATTAGCTTATCACTGATCTATCATGATGTGACATAATGAAGGGAAGAAACTTTTCTTGGATCTGGCGCTTTGATCAGAGGTGTAATTTTAACTTGATTAGCGGAAGAGTACTATTAAGGATAATACTTCTTCAGGAATTTGCCATTAATCGGCATCATGAGTGTATCGCCATTTGAAGTTATAAGGCGATATGATCCATTTGAGTAGACTGACTCTACTACAAATGGTCCTTCCTATTCGGGCTGAAATTTCCCTTTTGTCTTATGTGTCATCACCATAGGTCTTCTGACGGTTAAGACAAGGTCACCTTTCTTGAAAGTTCGCACTTTAACTTTCTTGTTGAAGGCTCTGGTAATCCGGGCTTGGTAAAGCTCGATATGTTGTTGGGCCTGCAGACGTTTATCGTCTAAGGCTTCCAATTTTTGGAGTCGCTGTCGATGCTTCTCCTCACTTGTCATCTCCGCTGTCAAGGCGACGCGTAGAGATGGGATTTGGATTTCCAGTGGAAGCACGGCTTCCCATCCATACACCAAAGAAAATGGCGTAGCTTTAGTTGGGGTTCGAACAGTTGTGCGATAGGCCCATAAGCATTCACTTAGCTTGTCGTCCCAGTCACGCTGACTTTTCGAGACGAATTTCTTGAGAAGCTTGCCAATGGTCTTGTTGAAGGCTTCTGCGAGATCATTAGCGGTGGGGTAGTATGCTGTTGAGGACACACTCTGGATTCTGAATTTAGCGCAGAATCTTTGGAAGGCCTGACTGACGAACTGGGGTCCATTGTCATGGACAATTCGCCGAGGTACCCCAAAACGATAAATGACGTGATGTTTCACGAACTTGATCACGTCAGATGATTTTACCTCCTTCAAAGGAATGGCCTCAACCCATTTGGAGAAGTAATCGGTTTTGGCTAAAATAAACCGATGTCCTTTTGATGATGGTGGGCTGATAGGACCAACTACATCCATTCCCCACATTTCAAATGGCCAAGTAGAAGTTGTGGAGTGAAGGTACCCCGGTGCTTGATGGATGAAATCACCATGCACTTGGCGGGCGTGACATCTTTTGGCATAAGCGATGGCGTCAGAGATCATCTTAGGCCAATAATATCCCAACCTTTGGAGTCGATATGCCAGTTTTGGGCCAGGTTGATGGGCTCCACACATACCGTCATAGGCTTCTTTCAATACCTCCTGTGCCTCTTTTTTTGAAAGGCAGCGAAGAAAGATCCCGTCATGCAATCGACGATACAGTGTTCGTGTGATCGTATTATAGTAGAATTTGGAGGCTTTCCTTCTAATGGCAGCCGCTTCTTTGGTGTCCTCAGGCAGGATGCCGTACAAGACATAATCAATATAAGGGAATCGCCAGTCTTTAGGCTCTAGGCCGGCTGACAACTCGAGAACTTCTTTGCCTTGACAATCTCCCGTTGGCTCCTGGTAGTCCTCAAGAGCAAGTCTCGGGCAATACAGGTCGTGGCTGTGGACAAATATTTTCTCTTCTGCTCCAGCTGAAAGAGCTAAGGAGGCAGCAAGGGACGCCAGTGCATCTGCATGCGCATTTTGCTTGCGTGGTACATAGTCAATGTAGAAGTTTGAGAACCTCTCGGCCATGCGGACAGTTACGTTGTAATAGGGTACTAGATCTTCATGTCTGACTTCGTACTCCCCGCGAACTTGGCTGATGATAAGTTTGGAATCACCATATGCCTCGAGATTTTTAACGCCAATCTCATCAGTGAGTTGCATCCCAATCAAAAGGGCATTGTACTCCGCTACATTGTTGGAGCAAGGCTCGGTTAGCGAGATGGCTCGAGGAATCACATAGTTTTGTGGGAAGACGAGTACTACTCCTACTCCTGCCACTATATGTCCTTTTGGGCTTGTTCTCGATGCACCATCAAAGAAAAGTTGCCACACTTGTCTTTCAAAAGATGTCTGGGTCTGGCAGACTTCAGCGACCTCGTCTGGGAGATCCTCGTAAAGTTTGACTGCCTTCGGATCTGGATGCTCAGCCAGAAAATCCGCCATCGCTTGTCCCTTCACAGCTTTTTGTGGTAAAAAGTGCATTTCATATTGGGATAGCAATATGGCCCATTTTTCCAGTCGGCCATTTAACGATGAAGGCTTTGTCATAAGTAACCTCAGGGGGTTGACTTTTGAGATGACGTTTATTGTTTGGCCTAACAAATAGTGTCGCATTTTCTGAATAGCGAACACTAATGCCAAACATTCCTTCTCGATCGGGTTTGTACCGATGTTCGGCCCCGATCATTGTTATACTCAAATAGTAGATTGCTTGCTCTCGTCCTTGATCATCATTCTGAGCTAGTAGAGCTCCTAAAGAATGATCCATCGCTCGGACGTATATCAGAAAAGGTTTTCCGGATATCGGAGCTGCAAGGACTGGTGGTTGCGTGAGGTAATGTTTAATTTCCTCAAACGCTTGTTGACAAGCGTTGTCCCAAATGAACGAAACACCCTTCTTCATTAATTTGGTGAAGGGTTGGCATCTTTCGGAGAGATTTGAGATAAACCTTTGGATGTACGCCAATCGTCCTTGCAATCCCCTGAGCTCCTTGAGATTTCTCGGAGGTTGCATCTCCTGGATAGAGCGAACTTTTTCTGGATCCAAATGAATCCCTGTAGAGGATATGACAAATCCAAGGAATTTGCCGCTGGCCACCCCCAGCAAGGACTTGGTGGGGTTCATCTTCAATTGATGGGCCCGCATGATGTCAAAGACAATCTTTAGATCAGCTATATGATCATTTTAGCGCGGCTTTTTATTGCGATGTTGTCAACATAGCATTCCACCGTTTTGCGCATGTGTTGGTGGAAAATGGCATTCATGGCCCTTTGATATGTCGCCCCTGCATTCTTTAGTCCGAAGGGCATGAAGGTGTAGCAGTATAACCCCAGTGGTGTCCTGAAAGAGGTACGTTTTTCATCGTCAGGATACATTTTGATTTGATTATACCCTGAAAATCCATCCATGAAGGACATTTGCTCGAATCCACACGTATTGTCAATCATGACATCCGTGATTGGAAGTGGAAATTCATCCTTGGGACAAGCCTCGTTTAGATCACGAAAATCAATGCAGATCCGGATCTTTTCGTTCTTTTGGCAATAGGAACGATGTTGGCTACCCAATCAGGATGTTGTTCTTCTCTAATGAAGCCAGAGTCTATAAGTTTTCTGACCTCTGATTGAATTGCCTCCATTACTTATGGACGAAACCGTCGCTATTGTTGTTTAACAGGCTTTACGTCCGTATTAATGTTGAGGCGATGCATAGCCACTCGAGGATCAAGTCCAGGCATGTCCTCATAATTCCAGGCAAAGACATCTATATATTCTTGCACAAGAGATATTAGATCCTTTTTCTCAGAAGGTGATAGGCCTTCGCTTATGAAGATGGGCTTAGGATTAGCCTCATCTCCTAGATTGATATGGACAATCTTATCTTCTGTGGGTGGCTCGCGCTGTTCAAAGCGAATATTCCAAAGAGCATTTAAGTGCTGGATCCAAGGATCTGTATCGGATTGGATTATCTCTTCATCTTTGTCTTCCAGGTGGCTTGTTGAAACCATATTCACTGAAAGTTCTCTGAAGATGTTGTCGACACTAGCATCTGATTCCCACGATGACGTGCCCGATGAGCAATCATGGCCTAATGATTCTTCAGCGTCAGATGCTGATGGGATCGGAGTTGATACATAGCCCAACCCCCTGCGAGTCCGATGATAATAATCAGGGGTTTTCCCTTTTGGCATAAAAGATTGAAGTAACATTCTCCTTCCTTTGCTGAAATTCAACCCTGGACCGTTTGTCAGATCATACCCCATGCTTTCCATCATTCTGAGTACATTTGGCTCATAATGACCGAACTGAGGGGGTTCCTCTTTGCCTTCTGATTCTTCACGGCACATTGGTTCGGACGTAATTCACCCAAAAAGAATTGGTTTTTGGCCTTTCCGTCTTGCTGGAATCATGAATATGGATTCCTACGTATTACCGGCATCTCGATATGTTTCGAAGGATGATTTCACTGGTACATGCAATGATGTCAGAGCATCTATTGCCGACCAGAGATCATCATCCACTTTGGTGCTAGTGTCTGACGGCACTGAATCAGAAGCAAACACAGAGAAATATGCTTAATCTAAGTCTTCATTAATATACTATCCGCCTACATCATCGGTGGTATTATCAACATCGAGCTTATTAATACTCTTCACAAGTGGATCTAGCTCCCACATGCATTCTTATTTTTCTGGCTCGGTGTCGGCTTCATTACCAGAGTCTGGCTCCTCTGGTTACGGGATTTCATCTGTTTCCACAGAGTCCTAGTACAGGAGGGAATGTTGATTGAGTTTTTACCTGCACACAAAATATAATATATCAGATTTAGAAATAGATGTACAAGGTACTCAATTCTAATCCGCGGTAGTAATGGCTATGCGGGTCGTGATCCTCAGAGAGGGACTAGCGATGGAAGCGTTTAAGTAAGTTCTCTAAAAGTTCTTCTTTTAGTTATTAAAAGGAAAATAAGAAAATATTAGTTAAAGTTAGTTTAGAAAGAAAGCGGTATTTACAATGAGTCGGGAAAGAAAGAGTTGGTATATGGTGATTTAATCTACAAAAATAAAGAAAAGAAAAGAAAAGAAAGGAACACTTACCTTAATTTGGTTGAGAAAATACGTGAAAACCTTACATGTTCTATCTTGCTTAGGAGGCGTTCAACGCATAAACCATAGGGTCGAGCTTAGTCCCCTATTCACATTATATCATCAAGCTGGGAAAGAATGAAGTGATACGGACCTTGAGGAGGAGAACATCTCCATGAAGTATCATTGGCACTCGCTAAGACTCGTTATACTTGTGCTTCGGAAATCACTTGCATGCTCATCAACAACCAACATAGATAAAATGGAAAAGGAAATGAAAACGAAAAGAAAAGTAAACAATGAACATAAGAAAAATATTACCTATATTGCTTTAATCAATGGCAGAAAAGAGGAGGGTACATCAGTGTCACGCTCAACATAGGCCTCTCTCTCTCTTAAAAAAAAATAGAAATTACAAAAGAAAAATAGAAACCTAACTACAAACTAGAAGAAAGCCTAAAAACCCTAACTTTTGGCCCTATACTGCGCTGGACGCCCTTCTCAGTTGCTCTGCAGGGGTATTTTTAGGTGCAGAAAGAAGTAGAGTCCCAGGACGACTCCTTCACGAAAACTGGTAGACATCTAAGGCAGGAATGCCGCGGAAACGCGGCTTGGGCCGCGTTTTCGCGGCCAAGTTATGTCGGTTGGCCACGTGCTTTCACGCGTGGCCTCCTCTGGTCCGTCCATCTGGGCGTTTCCTTCTGGAAGCTGCATCCTGACTCTTCATTTTGAATTTTCGGGATAACTTAGAAATCAAGTTACCCTAAACCTAAATCCCTTCAAAAACGAATCTTATCCTTGCACTCTTATTTATCCTCATCCACCAAGCATTTAGGGTTGAATAGAATTCTATCCTTTCCCTCTTTGTAGTATTTGCAATATTTACACTTTGTATTTGCACTTTTGACTTTTTGTAATTGCACTTTTGCACTTGGGCTTGGACTTGGGCTTGGATATGGGATTTTGGGCTTCATTAAGCTTTTATTCTTTATTTAATTAAACACTCAAGGCCTGCATACAATAAATAATGAAATATTAGTAAATGTGCAGAATTATAGGAATAAATATGAAAATGTGATGGTAAATGTAATGATAAAAATGCACTTTTCACTACCAATCACACCCCCACACTTATCTTCTTGCTCGTCCTCGAGTAAAAATTAAAGAAAAAGAAAAAATTAACTATCTAACTCACTTTCATAGGAATCACGGTTGCACTTAGCATGTGCAACAAGCCGTTAAACCCGTAGGTTACCCTAAAGGACGAGTGTTGTCTTGTGATTGTTTTTTAGCATATTACATCTACAAATTCTATGAAAATGAAAATATTTAAAATACTTTTGAAAAGACTAAGTAATCTATAAGTTTTTAGGATCCTCATTTTTATTCATTCTTAAACTTAGTCTTTATAAAGTAAATTATTATCCATTTTAAGTAAGGATTAAAAATGAATTTGTGTATAGTCTTTTTCGTTACCAAAATAATATGCATCCTTATGAATTTTTACTAGGAATTCCTTAACCTGGACTCTCATGTCTTTTTATTATTATTATGAATATATTATATATATATATATATATTTTAAATATGTATAACTCATCTAATTTTCTTTCGTGTAAGTATCAAGGCTTCTTGATGCCCTCATACCTAACTAATTGACTATTAGATGTGTTAAAACATATATAATATTTCTTAGTTTTTTTAGGCTTTCTAATCCACCCATGTAGCGAACTTAAAGTCAGTGGCTCCCAAACCGGTCGGCTTTAGGGCACCAGGTGAGAAAACACCCCGCGGACTCAAATTCGAGTGAGCTAGGCCACAAAACTAAGGACTTTATTTTATTTAGAACTCACCTTTAGGCGTGAATACTTATGCTTATTGAGGCACATGTATCCAGCTTAATTGGTGAATTTTATTTATTTATTTTAAATTTTTTATGAGGCACAAGGTCTTTGTCTTAGAATCCTAGATATGCATTAGGTTTGCACATTTCATTAAGGTAAAAATTAAGACTAACTACTTATTCAATTTCTCCTTCTATACCTAAAAATTCAACAATTTATTTATTTTGACCAAGTTTTTAGAAATCCTAATCATGATTTTCCTAATTCTTAGACTAACTTAGATTTCTTTCAAAAGATAAGTCAAAATATTGTCCTTTTATAATAATTTTTAATTAGCAAGTTTTTGTTAGTTTCTAACTATGTTAGTATGTTAGTAAAGCCTACCACCACACTTATCTCATGCATTGTCCTCAATGTATGAATGAATGCATATATGCATGAAAAAGAAGAAGGGAAGGCAGAATTTACCTTAAGGTGGTGGTTCCTGTGGTGGTCTAATTGGTCCACGAAATGTGGCCCAATCTACTTTTTGTGGAATTCGGGGGAACCCACCAGAAATCTCGCTTATATAACCCACTAAAATATATGTATAATCATTTTTTAATAATTTCACCCCATCAAATTTTCAAATTTCATAATTAATTTCAGAGTCAATTGTGTCAACCGCCTTGTCCCAAAATGGAGTGTGAAAAGATGGAATGATTGACTTGGACGTCATAAGTACGGGAAAGAATACCGACTCAGGAAAGAAACTTAAATCAAGTAAGGGTTCAGGAGTCGGCTAGGTTCAGGAAGTGGATCCAAATCAATAAGTTGAAGCTCAAGTCCACAATAATCTTCCCACAATGGAATGTGACTCAATATTGGTTATTCAAGTTCAGGAATGATAGGTGTGGGAATCAAAACTGACTCTAAAATATTACCTAAGTCGGGTAACAAAATAGGAGCCAATAATGATTCGGGAATTTGAACTTGATCATAGATTTGAGAATCTAGGTCACATTTCTCATTGAGTTCAATGTCATAAAAATGAGAACTTGCCAATTTATCTATGGGACTTTCAAAATTATAAAATTGGTCAAGTTCAATATGATCATCAAAAATGGGTGACTCACTTTAATGATGAATTGGCACAGGGTCCAATGTTGACTCGGAAAAAGTAAAATCAGGTGAAGATACCGAAGTCATTATTGAATCAGGAAGTAGAATTGAATCACCAAGTGGGCGATCATGATCATATTCATGCTCAAGTTCTATTTCAGGAAAGGAAAAACTTACCAAAATATCAAAATTTAAAGTTTTGGCAAGTTCAAATGATGGTACTGAATTAGAATCTTGTTGTCCAAAGCAACGTGGTTTGTTGGCTCTAAGAGAGTGGTCGGCGATATCAGAATTGGCCGAACGGTGAGAACGTAAAGTTTGAACCATCATATCTATTTCATGATCACGGGCTAATCTAGCCTGAGTCATGGCTTCAAGCATCCTTTCATAGTCGATAGGTACATCATTTTGTGACTGGACTTGAAAAGAGAAGTGGTATTGGGACAATCGTGATGAAGTTGTGAGTCGGTGGACTCACGCATCATCATGTCTGAGATTGATGGTAATTGTTGCTTGGACTCATGCATACTCATCATTTCCCGGATAGATGGTTTTCTATTCTGAATGGGTGGATCTGAGTATGAATCTTGGGAATATTGTGGACAAGGTGGATACGGAGAACAAGTTGGCTGAACATTGGACTCGGGGGAAGCGAAACCCCATGAACTCTGTGAAGAGTTGAAAGTGGTATGAAAATTATGATCATAAGATGGGGGCATGGGTTATATTTATTTGGATAAGACCATTCTGGCACACTAGGTTGGTCAAAATTATGATATGCCGGGTTGGTAATATTTGAAAAAGAGATTGGTGTGTAATATGGATTAAAATTAGAAAATTATTATTATATGTCATATCACACAAACACAAACAAAGAAAAAGAAAACAAACAAATAAACAAACAAACAAAAGAAATAAAAAAAATTCTAACCTAAGTTAGGGTAGACCTATGACCTAGACAACTCCTAACTGGTTAGACTGTCCATGGGAGGTAGGGTGTAGACTTTGACCACAAGTTAATCAGTCAGGTCAGGGCAAGAGTGTTGGGAGGTTTTCCATCAAAGACGTTCCTTAATTAAATAACCACCAATCTTTGGGCTTTCGGCCCTCAATCCCCTTCCTAGACACTGATTTGGCAGGAGTCAAATTCTAACACTGTTCCCCCTTAGGATAATCTCCTAATTGAGTCCGAGATGTCCCTAAGGCCAACGTCTACTTATTTTTAGTTAGGCTTGGGTTAGTGAGTGCTTGGAATATAATTTTTGGGCCAAGGAAGGGTGATTAAATCCCCACCTTATCTTGTTATGGGTTAGTGCCCTTAAGATAAGTTTGTGCAAGTGTACAAGATATGTAAATAAGATTCACTCAAAGCAATGAAAATCAACCAAGAGATGAGTCATATTCTACATGCAATGCGAACGTACCTTGCTCCAGCACTCTTCAACAGTAAAAATAAATGAATTGAAAAGACACATGCCTAAAATGCAAACGTCTAATCAATTTTTTATCTTTTTCAACAAGTATTTTACTGTTGATTAATTAGCAGTATACAGGTTTATCACAGAACAAATATAACAGAGCTGACAAATCAAATTTCAGATTGCAGCAACCTGCAGAAAATTCAGTAAGTAGTTCTCTACTACTGCCGCGGATCCGCGGCTATTGCCGCGTTTGCGCGACAAGGTAGTAGGCTTTGCTGCTCTGCCTTCGAGGGCAGAGGCACAGGGTTGCTATATATTCTTGCTGCTGTTTCCTGTTCTCCAAACCTGCAAACAGAAAGAATAAAAGAATTAGTTAATAATTTTTTTAGAGAAAAATTTACCGTCCCTCCCCGGCAACGGCGCCAAAATGTTGATTGAGTTTTTACCTGCACACAAAATATAATATATCAGATTTAGAAATAGATGTGCAAGGAACTCAATTCTAATCCGCGGTAGCAATGACTATGCGGGTCGTGATCCTCAGGGAGGGACTAGCGATGGAAGCGTTTAAGTAAGTTCTCTAAAAATTCTTCTTTTAGTTATTAAAAGGAAAATAAGAAAATATTAGTTAAAGTTAGTTTAGAAAGAAAGCGGTATTTACAATGAGTCGAGAAAGAAAGAGTTGGTATATGGTGATTTAATCTACAAAAATAAAAGAAAAGTAAAGAAAAGAAAGGAACACTTACCTTAATTTGGTTGAGAAAATACGTGAAAACCTTACATGTTCTATCTTGCTTAGGAGGCGTTCAACGCATAAACCATAGGATCGAGCTCAGTCCCCTATTCACATTATATCATCAAACTGGGCAAGAATGAAGTGATACGGACCTTGAGGAGGAGAACATCTCCATGAAGTATCATTGGCACTCGCTAAGACTCGTTATACTTGTGCTTCGAAAATCACTTGCATGCTCATCAACAACCAACAGAGATAAAATAGAAAAGGAAAAGAAAACGAAAAGAAAAGTAAAACAATGAACACAAGAAAAATATTACCTATATTTCTTTAATCAATGGCAGAAAAGAGGAGGGTACATCGTGTCACGCTCAACATAGGCCTCTCTCTCTTAAAAAAAATAGAAATTACAAAAGAAAATAGAAACCTAACTACAAACTAGAAGAAAGCCTAAAACCCTAACTTTCAGCCCTGTACTGTGCTGGACGCCCTTCTCGGTTGCTCTGCAGGGGTATTTATAGGTGCAGAAGGAAGTAGAGTCCCAGGACGACTCCTCCACGAAAACTGGTAGACAGATAAGGTAGGAATGCCGCGGAAACGCGGCTTGGGCCGCGTTTTCGCGGCCAAGTTTTGTCGGTTGGCCACGCTCTTTCGCGCGTGGCCTCCTGTGGTCCGTCCATCTGGGCGTTTCCTTCTGGAAGCTGCATCCTGACTCTTCATTTTGGATTTTTGGGATAACTTAGAAATCAAGTTACCCTAAATTCAAATCCCTTCAAAAACGAATCTCATCCTTGCACTCTTATTTATCCTCATCCACCAAGCATTTAGGATTGAATAGAATTCTATCCTTTCCCTCTTTGTAGTATTTATAATATTTACACTTTGTATTTGCACTTTTGACTTTTTGTAATTGCAGTTTTGCACTTGGGCTTGGACTTGGGCTTGGATATGGGCTTTTGGGCTTCATTAAGCTTTTATTCTTTATTTAATTAAACACTCAAGGCCTGCACACAATAAATAATAAAATATTAGTAAATGTGTAGAATTATAGGAATAAATATGAAAATGTGATGGTAAATGTAATGATAAAAATGCACTTTTCACTACCAATCATGGAATCTGTGAAATAATTCTCGACTCCTTTGAACAGATGCCTTTCGGCAATCAACGTTCGCACCTTTCCACTCCCGTCAATGTATTTCATGACTTGGTGGAGAGTATAGGGAACGATAGAATTGTGATGAATCCAAGGTCGTCCCAACAGCAAATTGTAGGAAGTGTCAGCATCGATCACGTAGCATGTCACTTCCTACTTTAGGTCCCCGATCTGGCATCTGAGCTTGATCTTCCCCATTGGGTGGGTTCCATTAGCATTGAACCCATAAATGGTAGTCTGGGTAGCGCTCAAACGGTAAGTAGGAACCCCTAGATGTTGCATGACCCGACGAGGCATAATACTCAATGAGGACCCGGGATCCACCTGAATGCGGTTTAATTCAGATGAACCAATATACCCTGTGAAGTACAGGGGTCTATCATGTTTCCCTTTGACCTGCATATCATCTGCTGAGAAGGTGATGCAGGGAGTATTCTGGGAGGCATAGAGGCAATCCTCTACATCTTCTTCCTTTGGTTCGATCGGCACCTGGGTCATGAAAACCTCAGCATTAGCGAGGGCCTCTTGTAGAACTTCTCTGGTCGACTTTGATAGCCTAAGAAGCTCATAAAGAGTAATCCGGGCCGGAATGTTGGCCAGTTGAGCCAGGACATCAAAGCGGTAAGGTGCTGTGGATCCTTCTTCCGCTATGTCTTTCGAAAGAACTCTGGAATACCAAAGCTCTTTCTGTTTCTCCACTGTTGCTTTGTGGAGGGCTTGGCTGGCTCTGTAGCGGGTTTTGGAGGAGTCATCGCCATTTCGCCATACTATTTCAAATATGACTGACCCGAACGGGTTTCCGCCACAAGTTGGTTGGGTTCCGTGGCAAGAACTGTCATCTCCTTTTCTGAATCAGTCAGTGAGGGAACGTCAGTTTTTGCTTCCTGAGAAGAGGCGCATACCACATTACAAGACGAAGCTTTAGCTTTGCCTTTGGACTTCCTGCTGGTCACAATGGTCCATTGCTGGCCATCCACAAGGTCGGGATGAACCCACATGACTTCTCCTCGAGGTGTGGAATAGGTACCAGGCCCTTCTCTTGCTGCTGGTAAGGGTCTGTGCTGACCATTCTCAGCTCTCCTTTTGGGACAGGGACTACTCCAGAGGGTGTTGGAGGTTGTCTTCCAAACTAGAGAAATGACGTCATATTGGCCGTCAACTTCTTCTGCTCTGGACGGAGTTTTAATACCTCCGCGTCAATCAGAGCCTGAAGGATGTCCTTGAAGACATAACAGCTCTTGGTGGGGTGTTCCAGCATCCTGTGATACAAGCAGTAGTTGGGACTATCGGTTTTTACCGACTTCTTCAGGGCGCCTAGCTTCAAGAAGCTTCAGTCTGTTGCTCTTGTTGAGTAATTTGAAGAGCGAGTCGACATCTTCGTCCTTAAAGGAATACTGCTTGCTGGCGTGTGGTTGGCTTGAAGAGCCACTTTCCTTGAGTGGTTGAGGTTTGACGGGAGACTTGGTCTCTGCCGCCAAATTATCCTTCTTTTTCGCTTGGAGGGATGTATCTGGCGCACGCCTTGTCGACCTCTCAAGTTTGGGTTTATTTTCGTCCGCCCTTACGCGGGCGATAATTTCCTCAGCCTGTTCACCTTGTTGAATTAATTATTTTCAGGTGCGGCTTTCAGCAACTCCTATTTGGGCAAGGAGCGAGGTTTGGAGATTATGGCGGCATGTTTCCACCAGGGTGACCTGGGTCATACCGCTCGGACATTGGAGTGCCACATTCTGAAATCTTTCTATGAAAGACTTGACGGACTCTCCCTTTCGCTGCTTGGTGGCCAAAAGAGTTGGCATGGTGACCTCCGAGTCATCTTCAAAGAAGCGCGTTAGGAAGAGCTTCTCCAAATCGCCCCAATTCTTAATGGAGCCTTCTGGGAGCTTCATGAACCATTCAAAGGCAAGCCCTTTTAGGGTGCCAATAAACAAACGTGCTAGGATGGCATCATTATCTACCACATTCCCTGTTTGGGACTTGAAGTAGTAGATGTGTTGGTTCGGTGAACCTTTCCCATCAAACGCTTGGAGGGTTGGAGCCTTGAACTTGGGAGGGTATGGTACCAGGTCCCACTCGGCTGGATATGGCCAGACCACTCCTGCTTCTTGGAGGACTTTCCGGTTGGTAAGGGC
Source organism: Agave tequilana (assembly GCA_038442645.1). NCBI lineage: Eukaryota > Viridiplantae > Streptophyta > Magnoliopsida > Asparagales > Asparagaceae > Agave > Agave tequilana. Next base: position 8,117 of record JAVJIF010020202.1, on the reverse strand, counting down.
CTCAAGACGTTGCTCCAATTGATTGATTCTTCTAGAATGAACCTTTTCCTGGTCTGAGTCATCTTTTCCCTGCGACGGGGATTTAGACGAACTAGAAGTAGGTTGCCCCTTCTCCTCAATGTGTACAGAAGATGAGCTTTCTCCCTCTTTTCGTTTGCCCTTAGACTTTCTAGAGGAAGGTTTGTCAGCTGACTTTCTCTTGTCCTTAAGCAACTGTGTGAGCATCTGCTTGAGGGAGTCAATAGATTCTTACTGAGCATGAATCATCTCGAATAGTTCCTTCTGAACCTGGGCTTGCTGCTCCAAGCGCCTTGCGGTCTCCTCAGGAGTGCTAGTCATGTATGTAAAGGCCTCTTTCTCCATGGAAGATTTTGAAGCCTGTGACTCTGCAATAGCGGAATGCGAGTCATTCACCTCAATCCCCGGGCTAGGGCATTGTAGTCAATCGGGAGAATCACCCCGGTTCGGGTGCGAGTGTGTCGGTACACTCCTTCCGGTTTAGTGTCAGACTCATCAGAGCTGACTGGAGGTTGTTTTCCCCTACTCCTGCTCACCATGATTGCAGTGAGCTCAGGATATTCAGTGTCAGAGAAAACCCTCCTCCTGTGGGAACGACTTCTTTTAGCTGATCGGGAAATCAGGGTCAGCTGTCTAACTAGAGACTGCTGGTTTGCACTTGAACTGCAACGGCACTCAGAGAGCATCGTGATAAGCCGTTCGCAGTAACATGATGAAGTGATTCGATTAGCACTTCTTTTCTTCGTCAAATAATCTCTCAAATCCGTGGGAGGAGGATCAAAGAGATTAGCCTCGTAATGCCGAGGGTAGGAAGCATTCTTGCTCTGTACAGCTAGGACGCGGGGTTCAAAGACGCGATTCTCGCGTCGTGGTTTTAGAACGCGCGTCTGGCGTCTCTGCTAAGAAGAGACGCGGCTATCGTGTTGCTGATTATTGCGTCGAGGCAGAGACGCTTGAGAGATGCAGGGTTGTTGGGCCCCACGCTTAGAGGCGTGTGCCTCTTGTACTCGACAAGGCGTGCGAGCTTCGGCTTGGCGTCTGGGGAGTGGGGCTTCAGAGGAGCCAACTTGGTGAACCTCACATTTGGGCTGCCAAACGCGGATTTCGCGTGTCGGATGTGGTGCAGCAGAGACGCCGGTTTGAACCTTGCGTCCTGCCTCAGATGGACGATCAGTTGTTCCAACTTGCAGTTAACGCGCATGCCTCCTCTGTCGGCGTTCAGCGTTCCAGTTGCGTCATGGGTTGAGAGAAACCAACAATGACCTGGTGCTGAGGAAGAGGATGGGTTGGATGGACACCAGAGAATTTGACCACGCGGGTCTCCTGAGAGACGTTGGCGCGGGTGTCACGCATGGCGTGATTGTTCACACAACATCCCTCACAGCAGCTACCTCTGAGAGAGGCTCAGAGCGGGTTTTGGGGCAAGCCCCTGTAGAGACCCTGCGGAAGGCGCGGGCCTTTGGGCTCTTGGAGCCGAAAGAGAGAAACTCTTCATACTTTGCCTAGTCGAATTCTACGATGAGCGATTCGACCGTTTTCCCCTTGTAGAGGACGTCACCTTGCGCCACAGCTTGTTCGTCAATAATGAATGTAGTCCCCAGCGGAGTCGCCATCTCTTGTTTGACGGAAAAAAATTCGCGTAAAGTTTCCTTGAATCAATTGAAAGTTTACAACGGACTTATGCTCCGACTACAAGGGAGGGAGGATGTTGAGTCTTGAATCCTCTCTTTGTTTAATGCTGGGTTCTTCAGGTGGCGATGGAAAGTGAATCTTATTTTCCGTTGACCGGGTGAATGTCAAGTACTTCTGGGGATCTTCTCTTCGGATGGTGGATGGAGTAACACAGCTCTGTCGACCAGAAATCTCAAAGAGATTATAGGTAAAGATTAACTTGAACGCAGCAAGTTAATTGAAGAGTTGGACTCTCTTTCCTTCTCTATTTCTCTCTCTCTCTCTTTATATGTGCCTCCATGTCTCTGTATGTATCCCTCTATATGTCTCCCTCTCATAGCGAGGGGCTATTTATAGAGGTTTCAGGGGTGAACGTGCCCCCTAAAAATACTCCACAATGGGGGCTAACTTCCTCATTATGTGGGTGGTGATTGACTCCATAACGAGGGAAGTTATAACTGAGGCGCGGGTTTTGACCCACGCGCCTTGATGCTGAGACGCGGGTTTTCGACCCTCGCGCCTTGATGCTGCAGTGCTGGCTGAGACGCGGGTTTCGACCCTCGCGCCTTGATGCTGCAGTGCTGGCTGAGATGCGAGTTTCGACCCTCGCGCCTTGATGATGCAGTGCTGGCTGAGACGCGGGTTTCAACCCTCGCGCCTTGATGCTGCGGTGCTGGCTGAGACGCGGGTTTCGACCCACGCGCCTTGATGCTGCAGTGCTGGCTGAGACGCGGGTTTCGACCCACGCGCCTTGATGCTGCAGTGCTGGCTGAGACGCGGGTTTCGACCCACGCGCCTTGATGCTGCAGTGCTGCCATAATCAGCCCTGCGTCTAAAACTTGGAATTCTGCTTTTTTGGTGACTTGTCTTTTAGTGATCCTTTTTAGACAGCCTACACTTTGTAGAGCCTCCTTTGTGAAAATATCCCTAGTAGATAGTGAAATCCTTCACGGGGGGAAGGCGGGAACGTAGAGTTTGGTTCTCAAACCTCGAAACAAATCTCTTGTGTTTGCGATTGCTTTCTCTCTTGCACTTACTCTATTTTAATTGCTTCCACTTGTGTTTTTACTTTTATTTCACTTACTATTCATATCTAGCATCATTCATACTTGTTGGTTTTCACTCTCTAAATTAAGAAGGCAATTGGGCACCTCAACTTATTGTCTAGAGAAATATAGAGAAGTTCTAGAGCCCTTCATCGGGAATCCGAATTCACTTCTTTATTTGAGTTGACCATTTTTATCATTCATTTTATTAACTGTTGCATTTTCGCGTTATTGATCATTAGTTTAGCATTACCTCTATTCACCCCCCTCAGGTGTACTTTCAGATTTAGCCTTGAACTTAGTTTTTATCAGTCTAGCCTCTTCGTGCAAGTTGCCTACTGATAATTGATTGAGGCAAAACCTGCACAAAAAATACGATATTTCAGAACTAAGAATAAATAGGTGCAAGTGCTCAATTCTTACCGCTATAGCAAGTGGCTATGCGGGTCATGATCCACAAGGAGGGTTTTGCGATAGAAGCGTTTACGTATTTTATTGAAATCTTTTTGAAAATAAAACGAGAGTTCTTCTCTGTTTTTAAGTTAAGAAAATGGAAAAGAATTATGTTAAAGTTAGAAGAAAATGAGAGATGAAGAAGGTGGAAAAACTCAGAAAACGATGAATGCGACTATGTACAAATGATTATTTACAAGGAAGTGAAAAGGATGATTTAGAAGAGGTACTGTTGGTGATTTAATTTACAGAAATAAAAGAAAAGAAATAAAATAATTGCTTACCTTCTTTTCACCAAAAGCTTACCTTGAGTCTTCAGCGACGATTTTACCTTGAAGTGGAGGCATTCAGCGCATAGCCCATAAGATTTGAGTATTGGTCTCTTCCACGTTACATCATCAAGACTACTTCAAGAATGAAATGATACAGAGAGAGACTCCATTCCATCGTCATGAGCTATCGGTGGCACTCGCAACGGCAAGGCTCTTTCGATGCTTTTAGACTCACTTGGAAAACAATTGTACCAAAAACAAAAATAAAATAGAAAAGAAGAAGAAGACTAAAAAGAAATACATATACAGAATGAACATCGATTCGATTTCATAACAATCAAAGAAAAGAAATAAATCTTACACCGGTGTCACTCCAGCTCAAGCTTCATTCTTGTTCTTCGATGAAAGTCTGATCTCCTCTTATTTACATAAATGAAATTACAATTATATGAAAAAGAAAAACAAAAACTTAAACTAAGAAATGGAAAAATAGTCTAAATCCTATCTCTACATCGTCCCTTTTTCTGCACAAAGACTGCCTTTTTATAGGCAAAAACCCAACTAGGAGGATCCCGGGAGATCGGGGGAGCAAACGCTCCCCCTAACTCCCCAACAATGCCGCGGAAACGCGGCTTTAGTCGTGTTTTCGCGGCCAGGGTGTGGCCAGGTGGCCACACCCTATTGGTGGGTCGCCCTGGTGTCTCCTTCTGACTTTATCTGGAGTTGGTTTCTTCGTTTGAGTCCAGGATTCTGACAAATTGGCCTTTGATTCTTGGCTTTAACCGATCGATTCTGAGAGGATTCTTCTCAACCGGTTTTCAACCTCTTGATTTTGCCCTGATTCTCTGAGCTTAAATTAACTCTGATTTAACTCTGAATTTTGGTGGGCTTTGGGCTCATTTCTCTTCATCTCCTTAAAGATTGGGCCTGCAAATAAATTAAACAATTAATTAGGACAATGCAGGCTTTTATTCTATAATAAGTATGGAAATATGATACTAAATATGCAACATTAGTGACCAATCACACCCCCATACCTATCTTTTGCTCGTCCCCGAGCAAAACAACTAAACTAGACTAAGGATTATTAGACCACTTTCGCAGGTCACGCGATTGCACTGAGCATGTGCAACAGGCCGTTAAACCTCTAGGTTTCCCCTAGAGGACGAGTTTTGTCTCGTGAGGGTTTTCAGCGGATTACACCCACAAAATCCATAAAGAAAGAGAAACAAAGAGTTAGTATTTTCGAAAAGCATTTTGAAAGAGAAAAATATTTGAAATATAATTATAAGATCTAAGCAATCTATAAGTTATAGGAAAACCGAATTTTTCATTCCTAACTTAGTCTCTATTCAAAAATTTGTTATCAATCAAAGTAAGGAGTTAAATTGTACTTCTCATCTAGTCTATTACTTTACCCTAAGTCATATGCACCTTGTGAAAACTTTGACTAAGGGTTCATTAACTCTAACTCTTATGCCTTATTTATTTATATATATACTTTTTTTTTGTGGTATTGTTTCTTAGTTCTATTAGGCTTTCTAATCTGCCCATGTAACGAGCCTTTAATCGATGACTCCCAAACAAATGGTCTTAGGGCACCGGGTGAGAAAACACCCCAAGGACTTAAGGATTCGAGCAAATAAGGCCACAAAACTAAGGATTTTATTATATGAACCTCTTTTAGGCGTGAATACTTATGCTTTATTAGGCACAAATACCCAGCTTAATCAGAGGATTTTCTATTTTTTTCTCAAACTTATCTAATCATCTTTCGCATAAATACTAAGGCTTGCTTAGGCCAAAGCACCTAGCTAATCAATAATTAGACTTGTTCATTTTTTTATTCTTTTTTCTTTTTTTTATAAGGCATAAGAATCTTTGTTTTTGAACCCTAAGTGTGTAAGTGTATGAAGTGTGCATATTTCATCAAGGTAAAGATCAAGACTAAATTACTTTGACAAATTATCTTCTTAACTCTAAAAATCAAACAAATAATCTTACTTTGACCAAGTATAAGAAATCCTAATTTGGATTTTCCTATTCCTTAAAATTAACATAATTTCTTACAAAAAATATGTCAAAATATTATTTCTATTTTTAAAAAGTTTTTAATAAAAAGAAAACCTAAGTTATGTTAGACCCTCGCCCACACCTATCTCATGCATTGTCCTCAATGTATGAATTAATACATAGATGTGTAAAATCACCTAGAGGGGGGTGAATAGGTGATGGCTAATCTAATGGTCACTTATGAACAAATAATGCGAAATTTAAACTAAGATGACCAAATTAAAACTTATTACGCTAAACACAACGAATAACACAAGAGTGTTGCCGAATTCCCTTTGCAGGGCTCTGGACAAACTCCTCTAGATTCCCCTTGAATGGGTTGAGGTGCCGCGTTAGCTCTCTTGGTTGAATACAAGTGTTAGCAACAATCCCACGCAATAATATAACAATTAAGCACAAGGGTATATCATGCATATAAAAGTAAAGACAATGTAAGTAATGCAAGATATAAAAGAGACAAGAGAGAGAGAGAGAGAGAGAGAGAGATAGAGTAAGCAATCGCAAACACAAGGGTATGTTTCGAGGTTCGAGCCACTTGCTCTACATCCCCGCCTTCGACACACGAAGGATTTCCACTATGCAAGATCCCAATGGATCTCTCCCCGGTGCCGCAACACCTACAAGCCCTCGGACTCCCAAGTCCCGTACACACGCAAGCACTCTAGCTTGCCGAGGCTGCACCTCAAACCACTAAGAGTTTACAACCGAACTCTAACCACCAACGAGCACACTTGCCCGTCTCCTCAAAGAACAAAGAAAAGATCTTTGGTGATCACAACACTTTGATCACCTAAAGAGCACTCTCACTACAACACACCTATAGGATGAATAGACAATGGAAAGCTCAAGTGTGGTGTGAGAAAGCAAGAAAGAAAGCTATGGTGAAAAACTCAAGAATCACTTTTAAACACTCTTATAAAATCTTCCCTTTTGATTGGAAGTATTTGCTCACTATTTTAGTGGAGAAAACTCTCTGAAATGAATGAGAAAAACAGGCTCTAAGAGTCTCCAAAATCTTGGCTCAAAACAATGACAAGACCCCCTCTTTTATAGGCCAGAAAAATATAGCCGTTGGGATCTGTCATGCTACCGGTCGACCGCCCGGTCGACCGCCAACGGTCAGAAATCCGACCGTTGGAGCCTCCGGTCGACCGGTCGGTCGACCGAAACTAACCGAGAGCAAACTTCTTTCAGAACAGTCGACCGCGTCGGTCGACCGCCCACTGGGCTGCCAGACGTGCACAGACTTGTGCACGTCGGTCGACCGCACGGTCGACCTGACCCTGGTCCGGTCGACCGCCCCGTCGACCGAACTGGCCTGACAGCCAGCTCTAAGTCAGCACAGTTAAGGGATTTCGAAATAGATCTTTTTAACATAATAAAAATCCCAGAAATTCACAGTAAATATACAAAAATAGTTTCAATCAAAATAAAAACTGTTTTTCTAAAAAAACATGTTTTTCTAAAACTTGTTTTTTCATAACTTCACAAAATACAAAAACAAGATATTTTGAACTTATAAAGCATAGTGTGTATGGATATGATCCACTACATAATAGAGATGAAATATCTATGTTTTTGACTTAATCATAAATCTTGGTTTTGGTTAAGATGTATATGAGAAATACCAAAAACCAAAGTAGATATTTTTCCAAAATGAAAAATCTTTTCTAAACATAAAATTCTTTTATGAAAGCAATTTTATCAAGAGTGTGTGTGTGATATGAACTTGAGCAATCCACCATCTATTCTATCCTTTACATTTTAACTAAAAACAAAAACTAAAATCTTATACCTAGACACAAGTCTTCAACTTCTTGAAGTCTTCCCTTGAAGGTTTCTCATCTTCTTGACTTGGTCCAAGCTTGATCCAAAGCTCCTTGGATCACCCCGTGCTGGCTCCAAATCTTGACATTTAATCCTTTGTTGAGCTTTGCACCTACTAAGATCTTGATAAAGAATCTGTCACTAATTAAACAAGATCATTAGCAAATATAACTTCATGAGTTGATCATCATCAAAACTAGAGTGATGGGCCTTTGGGCCAACAAGATGCATGAAAAAGAAGAAAGGGAAGGAAAGTGTTACCTTAAGGTGGTGGTTCCGGTGGTGGTCTGATTGGTCCACGAAATGCGGCCCAATCAACTTTTCTTGGGGTTCGGAGGAATCCACCAGAAATATCTTTAATATAACCCATTAAAAAGATAAATCCATGAAGAATTTTTATTAAAAATTTAACCCCATCTAATTTCCAAATTTCATAACTAATTTCGGAGTCAATTTGTCAACCACCTCGTCCCAGAATGGAGTATGAAAAGATAGAATGATTGACTTGGACTCAGGAAGGACATGAACTAATACCGACTCAGGAAGGTGACTTAAGTCAAGTAAAGGTTCAGGAGTCGAAATAAGTTCAGAAATTTGGTCCAAATCAAGAAGTTGAAACTCAAGTCCATATTATTTTCCAATAATGGAATGTGACTTAATGTTGGTGATTCAAGTTTAAGAATTATAGGTGGGGGAATCATAACTGACTCTAAAATATTACTCAAGTCTGGTAATAAAACAGGTGTCAATATTGATT